>MU667275.1:0-12220 GCA_026770625.1 Nicotiana glauca | reverse complement strand
CAATGTTTTTCAACACAAAATGCCCCGTTGGGCATCCGAAACACATCCGAGGCCCCCGGGACCTCAACCAAACCTGCGGACATATCCCATAACATCATTCAAACTTGCTCAAATCCTTAAACCAACTAAAACAACGCCGGAAACACGAATTAATCAAAGACTCAAGCCTATGAACTTCAAATTCTAACCAAACACACTTTCGATCAAAAACCTATCCAAAACTTGTCCGAATAACCTAAAATTTTGCACACACATCCCAAATGACATGACGGAGCTACAAAAACTTTCGGAATTGAAATCCGACCCTCGGATCAAAAACTCACTATCGGACCGGAAACTTCAAAAATTCAAACTTCGGCATTTTAAGCCTAAAAGAGCTACGGACCTCCAAATAACATTCCGAACACGCTCCCAACCTTGAAATCACCTAACGGAGCTAACGGAACCATCAGATTTCCATTCCGAGGTCGTATTCACACTGCTCCGAATACGGACCATTTTTCAACTCTTAAGCTCTCGTTTAGGGACTAAGTGGCCCAAAACACTCCAAATCCTAATTCCGAACATCCCGGCAAACCAAAATAGCAGAAATGAACTTAGGGAGAGCAGTTAATGGGGAATCGGGGCGTAAATTCCAAAAACAACCGGCCGGGTCGTTACAATACAACTCAACACAGCTGAAAAACACACAAAGAAGCATAAATGGGGAAAATAGGGCTATACCTTTCAGAGCGAACGACCGGGTCGTTACATCCTCCCCCTCTTAAAAAAACGTTCGTCCTCGAACGAGTCTAAAAACATACCCGGAGTCTCAAATAGGTGAAACCTTCAGCAATGCCTTCTCGTACATTAAAATCATATGAACTCATTTCGCGGTCATATCATACGCATCACATATCCATCCAACCTCAATTTCCACTAATAGGGACACTACTAGACATATAGGTCAACAAGCACGCGCTCACGCAATCAACTCCTCAGTGCTCAATCTACAGTCAAAACTCGGCCTCATGTCCTCCAGACTGACCCAACATCAACATACAGAAATCACATCTCGCTCCTCATCCAGGAAATCACAATCCGTCGATGCATAACAAATACCGAACACTCATGTGCGCATACTAATGCATGGAAAGAATTCAAAGAGTTACACTTCAAGCTGAATCAATACCGCACGATAAGAATTCAAGAAGGTGAAGTTTTCCTAAAGGTTTTGCAACCTCTCGAAGATAAGTACAGACGTCTCCGTATCAATCCACAAGACTCTACTAAACACTCTTCTGACTCGTGCGACCTATGCAACCTGGGCTCTGATACCAACTTGTCACCATCCAAAATCTAAACATGGTCATGATGGTGCTTATCGTGTTACAAGGAAAGCCTATTCCCAAAATATTGCTACTAATTTGATTATAAGAAATTAATAAAACAATACCAACATTCAAACTTCTCATAACTAAATCAACTCTAAATATAATTAATATAAAAATACAGAAGCTAGCCCCAAACATAGGGGTGTCACTAAGTCACGAGCATCTAAAACTAAGAACTAAGGTATATAAACTGTCTAACTATCCAAAAGAAGAAATGACAAAAGGAGTAACAAGGTCCTACGAACGCTAACAACTACCTTGCAATATCCACAGATAGCCGGCCTAAAATCAATGATTGCCACGCTCTAACTCACCTGGATATGCACATAAAGTGCAAGGTGTAATATGAGTACAACCACCTCAGTAGTAACAGAAATAACCAAGGAACTGAGTAGTAGTGACGAGCTAAGGAAAATAGTCCAATTATTTATTTTCATAATTTACAATAAACATGAATAAACAAGTAAATTCCATAAAACCAACAAATACCACAAAGAAGTTAACAGGTAAATGCAGCAATAACAAAAGTAAATGTAACCTCACAGCCATGTCACTCCATCACTCAGCACTCACACTCAACACTCTGCGCTCACTGGGGGTGTGTACAGACTCCAGAGGGGCTCCCAAAGCCCAAGCGCTAAGCACGGAGAACTCACGTGCCATCATATCAATACTTGGATCTGCACGGTCAACTCACATGCTTTACGGGCAACTTATGCGCTATGGCATAAATACCTGGACCAACATGGTCAACTCACGTGCTACACGGAAAACTCACACGCTATGGTATTAATATCCTCACAACAAGGCCATCGTCCTTACTCAATCATGTATCTCACTAGCCTCACCATCATCAACTAATAAGGGAACACAACCCACATCAAGTATCGCAACATATTAGAAAAAATAGAGACTGAGGTAAACATGTATAATAATATCTATGATTGATTACAAATAATGTGAGAATGAATAAATCCTAAGCATGATCTCTAACATGAAGGCAAACAAGTTTAACAACAAGTAAACACATAAGCACAGATAATAGCTATTAGGCCTCACAGTCTCACGGGACGGATCAAGTCTCAATCCCTCAAGGTATACACCTACACACCCATCACCTAGCATGGGTATCACCTCCAAACAATCACATGATATCAAATTCTTCGGGTTTATACCCTCAAAGCCAGAGTTAAAACTGTTACTTACCTCAACCGCGTAAAATCCTACTTCGGGATGCCGTCCACTCTGGACTCGGTCTTCAAAATCTCACAATCTATCCATAATTAGAATAATACTATCAACATAGTCTAAAGAATCGAATTCCACAATAAAAACTACAAAAAAAAGCCAAAAATCTGAAACCGACCAAAACCCGACCCCCGGGCCCACATCCCAGAACTAGTCAAAAATAACAGAATCAAAATCCTCGTCCTCTCCCGAGTCTAACCATATAAAATTTATCAAAATCGAAATCTATTTGGTCCCTCAAATCCCTACCTAAAACTCTCTAAAACGCAAACCCTAACTCCTCAATTTCACTTTGAAATTATCAATCAAATTCCAAAAATGAAGATGGATTCATGAAATATAATCAAAACCGAGTAGATAACACTTACTCCAATCCGTATGATGAAAATTGCCTCAAAAATTTCCCAAATCCGAGCTCCCCAACTCCAAGTATGACCAAAAGAACAAACCCTAGTTTTGACAGAAATTAGGAAATTTTCTATATTCTTTTTTCTGCACTCAACAATATCCTGTACTTTGTATCTTTATACAAGCCCTTTTGGGAAAAAATGTAAATTCCTATTCTATAACTACCTACCGCTGTATCCTACAAGATTGGCTCGCGCCTAACAAACTTGTGGATAAGAAAAACAAATATACTACTTTATTTACACGTATTTGGTATAAGTTCACTAGAAGGTGTCTAGATGGACTGCTATTGTAATATTGATTGTTTGGGCCCAGAATTATTTGTATTGGGCTTTGTTCTTATCTTAAAATCAGATGGTCCATTTTGTATGAGACCGGGTCGACCAAACATAAGACCTATGTGGTTGAATTAGAATCATTGAGGTCTTTCCCTTTATTCTCGTCTATTCTCAAATCAAGATTAGGGTTCATGGTTCGAACAACCCCCCTCAAGTTAGAAGGGTGGGAACACACGCCCAACTTGCAAACCAGGGAGTGATGAATAGATCCTGGGAGTGCCTTTGTGAAAACGTCGGCCAGTTGAAAGGTCGAGGGAACGAATGTGAGAGAGATTAATCCGGCCAAGAACTGTTGGCATACAAAATGACAATCCAGTTCAACATGTTTGGTGCGTTCGTGAAAAACTGGATTTTTGGCGATATGAATAGCTGCTTGGCTATCTGAGTGAACGGTGACCGGCAAAAATGGCGAGATAGACAGATCCTGAAGAAGGCGAACAAGCCAGGTAATTTCGGAGACTACTTAACTCATGGAGCGATATTCTGCTTCAACCGACGAGAGAGAGATGAGGGGTTGCTTTTTTGGATTTCCATGAAACCGCCAAGCTACCAAGACTGATAAAATACCCACTTACTGAACGATGAGTGTTTGAACAAGATCCCCTATCTAAGTTGCAAAAAGCGAGGAGCTTGAAAGAAGAATTGAAGTTAAAATACATGACAAGGCCCAGATTGCCCAAGAGATAGAGAAGACAGTGCATAACAGCATCAAAATGAGATTGACGAGGGGTTAGCATGAACTGGCTGAGTTGCTGAACGACAAAAGTAATATCCGTCCGCGTATGTGTCAAAAAATTTAGCTTTCCAATCAGACGTCTATAGACCGTGGGGTCAGACAGTAGAGGACCAGAATCTGCCTTCAACTTGAAGTCTGTAGCAGCTGTAATTCAGTAGGGTCATCACCTGTAAGTAGAATGTCATCGACATAAACTGCAACTATTGAAATACCAGAATTTGTGATTTTGAAAAATAGTGAATAATCATTGAGCGAGTGAGTGTAGCCTTTAAAGTTGAGGGCTGCAGTAAGCCTAGCATACCATTTCCTAGATGCTTGCTTCAGCCCATAGAGTGATTTCTTTAACCTGCAAACAAGGTTAGGTCCCGGGACAGTCATACCGGCAGGAATTTTCATATAAACTTCTTTTTGTAAATCACCATGAAGAAAAGCATTTTTAACATCCAATTGAAATAAAGTCCACCCTTTTTTAACTGCAATTGCCATAAGGCATCTGATTGTAGTCATCTTAACTATGGGAGAAAAAGTCTCATTGTAGTCTATCCCTTCTCTTTGTGTGTCACCTCTTATAACTAATCGAGCTTTGAGCCTTTCCACACTACCATCTGATCTATGTTTCACTTTGTATACCCATTTACTAGATAAAGCTTTCGTTACTTTAGGTAGTTCCACAACTTCCCAAGTTTTATTAGCTTCCAAAGCAGCAAATTCATTAGCCATTGCTTCTTGCCAACCAGGGTATAGCATTGCATGTGCAAAGGAAGTAGGTTATGATATGTGGGAAAGAGAATTTAGTAAACTTTGATTGGTTGAAGAAAGGGCTGAAAAGGGTAGAACATTAGGTTTAATGCTAGTTGCAAAACAAGTAGATGTTAGATCAGTCAAATAAATAGAGTTACAGACATAATCTGCCAGATATGAGGATGTTTTATGTATTCTAAGAGATTGTCTTAGTGCAGGTTGAGAAGATACTTGAGGAGCAGGAGGTACATATTTTGAAAGGGAGGAGAAGATCTGATAGGAGAAGGAGATGCAGATCTGGTAGGAGGAGGAGAAGAACTAGATTGATTGGAATTCAAAACATGAGAAAGAACAGGAGATTCAGGAGACGAAGTAATAAGGTGAGTAGATGAAGGGATGAATTCAGAGGAAAGAGTGTCTGGATCAACTATTAAAGGTAAAACTGGAAAAACTTCAGGAATAGAAGAATGTGTTAAAAAAGGAAAATGAGCTTCATAAAATATAACATCTCTAGAAACAAAAATTTTCTTGGTAGAAAGATCTAAAAGCTTATACCCCTTCCTCCCAAAGGGATATCCCAGAAAAATACACTTGACAGCCCTAGGATCAAATTTAGTTCGATAAGAGGATAGTGCTGCGGCATAACATAAACATCCAAATGGCCTTAGATGATTAAGAGAAGGACTGGATCCAAACAAGATCTCATAAGAAGATTTGAGTCCCAAAACCTTTGAGGGAAACCGATTAATTAGAAAAGTGGCTATCAAAACGCACTCTCCCCAATACATAATAGGAACATTAGACTGAAACAATAAATCCCTACTAGTTTCCAATAGTTGTTTGTGCTTGCGCTCTACCACACCATTCTATTGAGGTGTGGAAACACATGAAGTTTGGTGTAAAATTCCCTTGGAATAAAAATATTCTGAGGTAATAGGACTGGTGCCTAACTCCATAGCATTATCAGACCTTAAAATCTTTACCTGAGTATTAAATTTCCTTTCCACCATGGCAAAAAAGAATTTTAAGACTGCAAAAGCATTACTATTAGTTTTCAAGAGGTATGTCCATGTTCCTCTACTAAAATCATCAACAATAGTGAGAAAATACTTGAAACCATCATGAGTTTGGTCTTTGTAGGGGCCCCAGGTGTCAATATGAATAAGCTCAAATATAGAATTAGAATAACTAATGCTAGGATGAAAAGGAAGCTTAGACTGCCTTGCCTTTGAACAAACATCACAAGGAGAATTTAATTTGGATAGAGATTGATGCTGAAACATAGATAGATTTCCCATACTAGAAAAAGGCATATGCCCTAATTGTTTATGCTATAGGCTTACATTTTTGGATAAATTGACTAAACAGGAAACAAAATCTGAAACATTGGTGTTACTAGGATTATTACAAACTGAAACTGACTGAATAGTAGGCTGAAAACTAGACTGATGCTGAAACTGCAAACTAGTGGAGATGGACTTTGGATTGAGGATGTAGAGACCTTCCATGACTTCACCAACTACCACTGGCCTCTTCATTGAAGGGCACTGCAAGATAGTTCCAATAGGTGCGAACAACAAGTTACATCTAAGATATTTGGTGAGCTTATGAACTGAAAGTAGATTAAACTTGAAAATAAGGACATACAATACATTAAGAATGGTTAAACCTGGCAGAATATGCACACTTCCTTTTTGACTGTCTTTAATTTTATATGAATTAGGCAAGTTGATGTAAAGAGGTATAGACAAAGATATGATGTTGAACAAAATAGAAATATTAGAGGTCATATGCTCTGAAGCACCTGAGTCTATAATCCATGTGTAAGGTTAAACATGAGAGAAACAAATGATGTGTTTTAGGTTAGGCAAATCTATACCTGCACAGTTAGCATTAACAATAGCTTCAGAATTTTGCTCACTCTGTGGACTAATTTTCACTTGTTGAAGCAGCTGAAACAGCTGACTGTATTGCTCCTGTGTCAATCCCTTTCCTGAAGAAGTGCCTTTTGTTGCATTGGTTGTGTTAACAGAAAGATCTTCTGAAATTGTTGCATTGCTGTGAGCATTCCCTTGGAACTTCCTAGGCTTAGTGAACTTGAAATCTGGGGGAAATCCAACAATCCTATAACACTTAGTGTATGCCCTGGTTTCTTGCAGTAATTACAAAACAAGTTAGATTTCTTTCCAGCATAGTTTCCTTTGTACTTTCCATCCCCAAATTTTTGATTGTTAAATTGTTGTTTAGATTCCAGAAAAGCCGATTCAGCAGGATGAACACCAACATGAATTTCTCTCTGCTTCTCATCTTGAATTAGTAGAGAGTAAGCTTGGTTCACATTAGGAAGTGGAGTCATCATAAGTATGCTGCTCTTTACACTACCATAGGTGTCATTGAGACCCATCGGAAACTATATCAATCTACCATCCTGAAGAGACTTAAGATTCTTCTCCTTGCCTCTACAAGAACAATCACAAGAACAAACAACACAGATATTAAGAGTATCTAGTTCATCCCATATCTTCTTAAGCTTAGTATAATAACCTGCAATGTCAGAGTAACCTTGAACAAGTTCTGATAGTTCTTTCTGCAATTGATACAGTTGAGCTTTATTGCATTGGCCAAACCTGGCCTCCAATTCTGTCCATATGTCCTTTGCAGTCTTGGAGTAGAGCACACTGTCTGTTATGTCCTTTGAGAGGGAGTTCAACAACCAAGATATAACCATATCATTATATCTATTCCAAGCCTTGTGAGTGTCTGAATTCAGATCTGGTTCTTTGATGCTTCTATCAATGAAGCCAATCTCGTTTTTAGCTGATAAAGAAATAACAATGGCCCTACGCCAGCCTCCATAACTTTTTCCATCAAAAATAGAGTTCACCAAGACCATCCCTGGAGAATCTGATGGATGAAGATAAAAAGGGTATGAAGCATCACTGATTGCAATTTTTGGAGCAGCAGGAGTTGGGGTTGTTTCTTCAGCTGAAGGTGCCATGGAAAAAGAATGCTAAAGAATGGAAAAACTGATGAAAGAGAAGGCCGATGTAAATGAAAGAGAATATTCCTAGGCTGAAAAGGTGGGCTCTGATACCATGAGAGAAATTAGGAAATTTTCTATATTCTTTTTTGTGCACTCAACAGTATCCTGTACAATGTATCTTTATACAAACCCTTTTGGGCAAAAATATAAATTCCTATTCTATAACTACCTACCGCTGTATCCTACTTGATTGGCTCTTGCCTAACAAACTTGTGGGTAAGAAAAATAAATATACCACTTTATTTACACGTATTTGGTATAGAATTCACTAGAAGGTTTCTAGAAGGACTGCTATTGTAATATTGATTGTTTGGGCCCAAAATTATTTGTATTGGGCTTTGTTCTTGTCTTAAAATCAGATGGTCCATTTTGTATGAGACCGGGTCGACCAAACATAAGACCTATGTGGTATGAATTAGAATCATTGAGGTCTTTCCCTTTCTTCTCTTCTATTCTCAAATCAAGATTAGGGTTCATGGTTCCAACAAGTTTTATATATTTTTCTGCCAGTTATTCTGCCTCGTTTCTCATTTCAAACGATCTCGAAACTCATATTTTATGACTACAATAGATTCCTTGTGAAATTCTAATCAATTTAGGCTTTTGAATCACTCAATTTGACCGTATAATGAATGAGATATGTAGGTTTTAATATTTACAAGTAGTGCAGATTTTTTAATACGCTGCTAGTGGCAATTTCATAATTAATCTAAAAAAAATATGCCAACCTAATTCTTAGTAAAATGACCATAAAATCCTTATACGATGTCCAAATTCGATGATTCTTTTTTATACTGGTCTGTAACTACGATACGGATCTAATGCTTTAATCTAAAACGAAATTGGAGCTTGTTTGTTCAATATGATATCATTTATGCTTGAAGAAACGACGTTGAAATATAAGAAAAACGAGTGCAACATATCCCAAACCTATCCAAAACTCACCCGAGGTCCTCGGAACCTCAATTAATAATTCCAACAAATAATATATCACTTCTCGAACTTAGCCAAACCTTTGGAACACCCAAAACAATACCAAAACACCAAATCAACCTCGAATTCAAGCCTAAGAACTTCTAAACTTCCAACTTTCGCCTATTCAGCCCTAATTCTACCACGGACCTCCAAATTACATTTTGGAAAACTCTTACGTCTAAATCACCCAATGAAGCTAATCGAATCATAAAAATCCAATTCCGAATTCATTTACTCATAAGTCAACTTCCGGTTGACTTTTCTAACTTAGCTTTCTAACTATGAGAACAAGTGATCATTTCACTCCAAAACTACTCTGAACCCAAACCTACCAACTCGATACAACTCAACAAGCTGAAAAATACACAAAGAAGCATAAATGGGGAAAACATGGCTATAACTCTCAGAGCGAATGACCAGGTCGTTACAATATACAAAAAAAATATCACTATCCTTCCGCCTAAAACAGAATAGACAGTACATAACAACAAAAAAAGAAGAGAACTCCGGTATGATGCTGAATGGCTCAAAAGGGGAAGCTCACCGTGAGATCTCGATCAGGAATCAGGAATGCGTGTCGGAGAGGTAACTAGATGCACCTGCCTCAGATATTGTATAGTTAAGTACAGAAGTGTAGTATGAGTACATAAATAACATATACCCAGCAAGTATCCAGTCTAACCTCAATGAAGTAGTAACGAGGGGTCAACTTGACACTTACTAAGGTCAATATCACTAATATTTAAGTTTACACTAAGCATGGATAACATGAATATAATGACAGTATCTGCAAGGAGAAACAATATATCAATTGCACTCATGCCATATAATAATTTACAGTTCAAGAATTTAAACAGAGTAAATCATGGATGAATCCCATATAAATAACATGCGCACATTATGCCGAGGTCGCACGACCGGGTCCAACATAATATTAAACTGTGCCCTGCCAGAGGATCTAATGGAACGAACCATAGATGCATGTATTTCTACCTAGGCGATCGGCCTGATCCACAAATAGCAATTATTATCAAGTAAGCACAAATTGCTTATTCATAGTCAATTAAATTCATACAAGTTCTCAAGTAAGTGTGTATCTTCATTTATATCTATTTACAAATTCCTAGCATGTCCTAAGTGATCTCAGTAGCAAACAAAACGTAAGCATTTGCATGCATGGCATGGTACAAGTCCTAAATTATCCGGACAATTAGCATAATAGTAGCTACGCACGGACTCTCGTCACTACATACGTACGTAGCCCCACAGCTAGTCATATGTATTTATTTAATTCACCAGGAGGGGGGGGGGGATATTTCCCTCTCACGAGGTTAGAAAGGAGACTCACCTTTCTCCAAAGCTTACTTCCAAATTCAAGAATGTGCTCAAAACCCGCAATTCAGAGTCGAACGATCCAAAACTAATCAAACGGGGTAAGAACTAGTCAATTCAAGCTCAATACTTCATATTCTAAATATTAACGTAATTTCCCAACCCTAAATGCAAGGTTCCTAAAATTCATCCCTGGGCCCACGTGCCTGGATTCTGAAATTTTTAGAAAGTTATTACCCATAACATAAGGATCAAGAATATATGATTTTTACTCCATTCCATAACAAATTTCGTGGTTAGATCTTGTTTTCATCAAAGCCCTAGGTTTTACTCTAATTCCATAATTTTCACTAATCTTTGTGTGTTAATTAACCCAAAAACCAAGTATTAAACTCACATTAAGTAGGAATAATTTACCTCACAATGCTAGGTTGAAATCCCCTCTTTGCAAGCTCCCAAATCGCCCAAGTGTAGAAGTGAAATGAAATAAATGGCCTAAGTCCCGTTTTTTAAAAGCTGTGTCCAGGCCTCTGATGTCGCATTTGTGACACCTTGTTCACAAATGCGAGGGTCAAAAATGCGACCACATCATCGCAAATGCGAACATGGGGTCCCTGTGCATGTCGCAAATGCGGCAGTTAGGTCGCAAATGCGGTCCCTGCTGTGTTTGCAAATGCGTCAACTACCCAGCTCAGGCTTCTTCAATTTTGCGGAGCCTTCATCGCAAGTGCGAGTTCACAAATGCGAACAAATCCTCGCATTTGCGAGACCTGCAACAGCTGCCCAGAAATACTAGAAAATTGGAGTGTTTCCACTCCCAACACATGTCCGAAACTTACCCGAGCCCTCGGGGCTCCACACTGAATACTCACACAAGTCTAATGAGATCATGCAAACCTGCTCGCGCAATCGGAACACCGAAATAACATAAAAAACTAAGAATTCCCCCCAAAACCAATGAATCAAATTTAGGAACTTCAAGTTCTTCAATTTACTTTTAACGAGTCAAAACATACTTATACTACACGGATTGACACCAAATTTTGCGTGCAACTCTTAAATGACATTACAGAACTATTTCCAGTCTCGAAATTTTATTTGGACCTCGATATCACCAAAACGCATTCCAAACTAAATTTATAGAACTTCTAAAACCTTTAAGAACCAACTTTTACTATTATGCGCTAAAACGCTTCCGGGGTCATCTAAAACCCGATCCGGACATATGCCCAAGTCCGAAATCATCATACGAGCCTATTGGAACCGTCAAATCCCGATTTTGACGTTGTTTACTCGAAATGGTGGCTGAAGTAAAACTTGGCCTTTTAAGCCAACCTTAAGGAACCAAGTGCTCCGATTTCAACCCGAACTCTTCCAAATCCCGAACTAACCATCCCCGCAAGTCATAAATGAATAAAAGCAAGTACGAAAGTCTTATTTAGGGGAACGAGGTTCTAGAAAGCAAAATGACCAATCGGGTCGTTACATTCTCCACCTCTTAAAAAATGTTCGTCCTCGAACGAGTATTCATACCTGAAGTGCTAAACAAGTGTGGATATCTGCTCCATATGCTCTCCTCGTACTCCCAGGTCGTTTCCTCGACTGGTTGGCCCATCCACTGGACCTTTACCGCAGAAATCCTCTTGGATCTCAACTGGCGATGCCTGTCAACAATGGCAATTGGTTCCTCCTCACAACCCAAACTCTCATCTAGTTTAATAGTACTGAAGTCTAACACATGAGACAAGTCGGTGTGATACCTCCAAAGCATAGACACATGAANGGGGGGGGGGGGGGGGGGGGGTAAAGCAAGCTCATAGGAAAACTCCCTAACTCGCCTCAACACCTCAAATGAGCGTAAAACCTGGGGATCAACTTGCCCATCTTTTCGAATCTCATAATACCTGTCACGACCCAAACTGGAGGGCCATGACTAGCACCCGACCATACATGCCGAGCACCAACGTACATTTTATCTAACCTTCTTTATTATCTTTTAGAGCTGAGGAGGTCAATAAAAATGGTA
>MU667272.1:21321-56834 GCA_026770625.1 Nicotiana glauca | reverse complement strand
TTTTAATATGAATTATTATGTGACCAACTAACACAAAGAACGCAACAAAATTCTTAAAATTGTCAAAGTCATTTTGTTTGACATTTTTGGAATAATTTGCTTAGGGTAAAAATCACGTGCTCACAGAGGGTCCTGAGAATTTCCAGTCATACCTGTTTGGGTCCTGCATTTCTCTACAGAGGATTTCTCCGAAACTTATGCCCCTTTTTCAATCAAAGAAAATCTTGTCAGTTTAAAATGTGGTGGTTGGTTTGTGGCCTTGAACTTTGAAAGTGGCCCAACATCCTCCATTTGCTGCATTGCATGAATCGGCGCCTCCCCACTCAAAGATGTATGTTGTTCCTTCTTGTATTAACCCATGTTAACTTTGATTTTTCTTGGAAAGTCTTGCTTATTACTGGTTTGCCACGCTTTGTCCATCTTATAATAGAAATTCTTTTGATTCATTCACCCTTACCCTTCATCTGTTGCGTTGTTCCTGAGTTGATACGTACCAAACCCTTGTATTTCACACGAATCCCAAAGCATATTGACTGCCCCCCACTCAATATGTATGTTGTTTTCCTTGATCTAACCACTGGCCACGCTTTGCTCCTTCATTTGTCATGATGACTGATTTCCATTTGAAGACCTTAATCGTTCCTTGACTGACCACTTCCTTTGTCAGAATATACCTCTTCTCCATTCGAATCCCATACTTCTATTTGTTGTATTGCTCCTGAATTAACACTTACCAACCTTTGTGTCTCACATGAACCCCAAAGCATTTTAATTGTTACCAAATTCAGTGCACATGTTACTCTGTTCTTATCTAAACCACCGGCCTTGCCCTTGAGGTCTATTGTTCCATCGCTAGCCATGATAACTTTGATTTCTTTTTGGAAGATTTTGATTGTCATTGGTGTACCCTCCTTTGTCAATCCTATCACGGGGAATTCTTTTGATCTGTTTACCCTCGCCCTTCATTTCTTGTGTTGTTCGTATATCAAGTCTTTGTATTTCCCAAGGATCCCCAAAGCATATTGACTGCTGGCAACTCAATCATGTTTGATGTTATTTCCTGACTTATGACAATTTGATATGCTGGCCAGATCCTATTTTGTGCAATTGGAAAGCTTGGTGGCAAATTTTGAAGTCATTTCTCACTTGTTATGACCAGATAGACTCAAGAAGAGGGAAAGACAAGGTGGGAAGAATAGAGTGAAGGAGAATGGAAAGAGACGATTCCTAACAAGAAACCTATAGAGTAGAACACCATTAAATGTAGATACCGACTCTAGCGACCTTGGCATGCACCTGCAGCCTACTCTTTTTAGCAAATCTGATGTTCAGCTCTTGTTGCAATTTTCGCCTTGAAACTGGTCTTCAATGCTCCATTTACCCTATCTGGTTCACAATCCTTAGTCAACTTGTGGTGCCCATAGGGTTTTCACCATCAAGCCTCTCTCATTTTGATTTCTCTCATCTTGGGGTACCCGTGGTGATTCTCATCATCATGACTCTCTAATTCTTCATTTTCCTTTGTTTGGATTGGAGTGTTTCCCCTGATGTGATTCTTCTTCGCTCGCTTGACTTGGCATCTCTCGAAGACTGGTCGGAAGGTCTTTCTTTAGACCGTAATGTGGCTTTTAGATGGGTTTAGAAAGAAGGGTATAGAGGCTCAAGATAATTCAACGCGGGTTAAAGAACTACAACTTTTGGAATCATATTTCTTGCAACAAACACACAACTTCTGCCCCAGTTTCATTCTTGGGGATTCTTGGACTTTTCTTTTGTTGTGACTGAACCTAAGAGAGGCTGCCTAAGTAACCTTTCGGGATCAAGTCAAACGTAGTTCAGACGACTACATTTGTTGTTGCGATCCTTCTTCCACTTTTCTTTCTTTCTTTTCCTTTTCTTCTTTTTCTTTCTTTTCTTTCTTTTTTCTTATTTTCTTTTCTTTTCTTTTTTCTTCTTTTCTTTCCTTTTTTTCTTTTCTTCTGTTTCTTCTTTTTTTCTTTTCTTTTTGGTTTTCCTTTCTTTTCTTCTTTTTTCTTTCCTTTCCTTTCTTTTCTCTTCTTTTCTTTCACTATTTCTTCTCTTGTTTCTCCACTTACTTCCCCATTTGAACTTGCGAGTCTTATTAATGATTCCGAAAGAGGGGTATGCAAGAAAATAATCGAGGCTCAAAGGGGTAACAAAGGATAAAGTGTTTGGATAGCAGAATAAAATGCCTTCGTCATTCCAATCTTCGAAACATACCAAGTACATATTGCGCAATTAAACACCTTTTGATTGATTCACGTATTTGCCTTCTGTTTTTGCTGATTCCTAGCACCATTGGACAACAATCTTTGTACCATGAACGGTCCCTTTAGACTTGGGGCATTCTTACCTTTGGCTTTAAACAGTTGAGGCATGATTCATTTCCACAGTATTTCTTTATGTTCTATTTTCCCCAGTTTCACTTGATTCAGGCTTCAAAGTATTCCAACATGTTCTTATTTCTTTCGAGTGCCCATATATCTTCAACATTGTTTCATTGCTAAACTGACTTTTAAAAACGAGGCCGAGAATTATGTGTGCATGTCATGTCACTAAAATCAACGTGAAAAGAATTGTAAAATGACTAGAAGAAATGACTAGAAATGGCAGGAAATAGAGAATTGCGTTAGACTGATGGTGAAATGGTTGAAACAACAAAACAAGCAGACTAGACTAGAATTACGAACCTAGACGGCGCTAAACAAGCTATTATTACTAAACAAAGCAAAGTGAAAAAATAGAAGGGTTTTACTCCCAACACAATATCCGAATTACAACCCTGAAATAACCCGGACTATCAGAAATGAGACCAAAATAAACCACCAAAACTCCACTCTGGATAACCGAGAGATGGAGCGTCTTTCCAATTACCACGCCCAGCATCTTAGCCACTGAGTTTCACATCAATATTGCCCAAACCATTATTTACTTTAATCAACAAGTTCCCAAGATAAATCGCATGCTCCTTTCCATTGTTATTGACCACAATTACCCCTTCTTGAATCATGCTTTCTATTTCCCTTTTCAAAGAACGACAATTTTCAATGCTATGCCCCTGGAAATTAGAGTGGTTCATGCATCAGATAGTAGGATCAAAGCCTTTTGCATTTGGGTCTGAAGTATATACAAGGAGCGGATTAATCAGGCCAAAACGTTTTAACTTTTCGAACAAGCTTGTGTAGGATTCGCGAATAGGCGTTAAATTGCCTTTTCTCCTTTGTTTTCCTCCAAGCCTAAATCTTCTAGGAATTAGGCTGCTTGAAAGTGCTGTGAAGACACACGAGAATTTTGGGCTATTGGTGTCTGCTTTAGGGAGTGACTTGGTGGTGGGACAAATGGCAGGATGTTATTTGGTGGATGGGGTGGCTTATATGGATATTGGAGGCATTTACGGGGTAGGTATTGTGGCTGAAAGCGTTTAGCAAGAACGACCACCGAACCCTGTCGTCGGCGGAGGCTATGACCTGATGGTTGGACAAAAGATCGGGTGTTGTTCAGGGGATAGGTTTGGGGTTAGTGTTGAGGTTGAACAGATTTGGCAAGAACAATTACCGGACCTTGTTGTGGATGGGGCTCAGCAACACCTTTTTTGTCAATGGCAGGACCATCCCGAGCAACCTGTTCGTTCCACTTGAGCCAAAAATCCTTAAAGCTCTCCTTGGGTTTCTTTTCCGTCTGAGATAGGGAAGGGCAATTTGGGACAATGTCTTTATTGTACTGAAAATGTCGCACAAAATCTTGAGCCATGTCTCCCAATGTAAGCCACTTGCCAATATCATGACGATTATGCCATTCTAAAGCTGCCCCAGTCAAGCTCTTACTCAAGTATGCCATCAACAAATCATCTTTCTCCCCAACACTTTTCATTTCATCGCAATAGACCCTCAGGTTAGTTATCGGATCTCCATTCCCATCGTACAAGTTAAAATTTGGCACTTTGAATCCTGTGGGCAAGCGAATGTCAGGGGACACAGACAGTTCTTTGTAAGCCTTGTTATCATGGCCTTTTCATTCCTTGCATGTTTTTAAGGATTGTTCTTTTGGCTTTATGGCTATTTCATCTCGCCCTACTTTTCCTGTGACCTTTTCATTTCCGGTATGATGCTCATCCTGAGGGCTCTTCCCGTATTCATTATTGGGGTTAGTGGATATGACAGGAAACATTGGTGGTGGCAGGGGTGGTGCCTTCCCAGTCATCCAGACTTGATACATATCTGCCATGTGTTGTATCAACATCCGCACCTCCTCACTCAACCCATTATCCCGTTCATCCACTTGCTGTCGGGCACCGGTACTAACCACATCAATTCTATTGTTGTTTGCCATTTTCTTTTGTCCCTCTATTTCAACGAGGAATTACCGTTTTTAAAATCACAAACCAATCACCTTTCTAAAATGACAAAATGAAGCCCCCATGTTAGCGTTAGGGTGTTTAGCGAATTTATTTTCTTTCCCCTTTTTTCTTGGTTTTCCTCTATTTTTTTTTGCCTTTTGTGGTTTTTCCTTTTTTTTCTTTTTCTTTTGGTTATGGTTATGGTCGAATCCTACGTGGATTGCCTACGTATCATGACCCTGCATGAATCAGACCGAGCGTAGTTCTTGCAAATTAATGCAAACTAAAGAGATAATTTTTTGGGAATTTTCAAATTTTCTCTAATCATTATTGAAATTACACCACTATTAGACTAATCTAGGAGTACATCGAAGCTTCAAATCCTGGGACCCGTGGGGCATCACTCGGCATCGCCACAGGCTTCCACAAGACCGAGAAGGTTTCAATGTCAACTGAGACTATTCTTAACAACAACTGGCCATGTGATGGCTTATTTTGACAAGGCGGCTATTTTTACAAAATTTTGTTTAAGAAATTACAAACTCGATGACTTAAACTAAATCAAGAGTACGTCAAAGCTTCACATCCCGGGGCCCGTGTGGCATTATTCCGCATCGCCACAGGCCTCCGCAAGACTGAGAAGGTTTCAATGTCAACTACGACTATTTTTTTTAAAAAATAACTGGCCATGTAATGGCTTATTTTGACTAAGTGGCTATTTTTGCAAAATTTGTTTAAGAATCTTCACACTCGATGATTAAAAATACATCAAAATTTCTAATCCTGGGGCATCACTCAGCATCGCCACAGGCCAGCGCAAGACTGAGAAAGTTTTAATGTCATTTGTGACTATTTTAACAAAATTGGCCATATAATGGCTTTTTTGACAAAATGGTTATTTTTATAAAAAGTTTAGATGACCAAGCTTGATTTTGTGTATACGACCTTTCAGCACTTCCGAAAAGGAGATTTTAAGGATGTGCCCACAAACCGTTTTAAATTGACTCAGGGTGGCTATTCTTGCAAAAACGGCCTTCCGGCGTCCTTTTGAGGGACATTTGGCTTATTTTAAACAAGAATGACATCATCCGACTTATTTATAACAAAATTTAAAATTTGACATTTTTTGGCTATTTTTTGCAAAAGGGGTGGTTGGACCCGTCAAGGGTTGCCTACGTATCTCACACTTGGTGAGAATCAAACCAACGGAGTTCGGGCCGATTGGCCAAAATCAAAACTATTTTTGACCAACAATTTACTTTCTACTTTTTCTTTCAAATATTTTCTCTTTTCTATTTATTTATTTTTTTAAAAACCCGGCAGCATTTCGGTACTATTTGGGCATCGATTTTTTCACAATAAATGGTTATCCTCCCTTAGTCCTAGCATTGCTATTTTTTACAATTTTTCACTCATTATATACAAGCTGGTCAACATGTGAAGCCGAGCAAATAAATGCAAGTAGCACGTAATATGCATCAGGATGGTCATTTCAATTCGGGTCCTCTGTCCTAGACGGACCCAACCCCTGTGTTGAGTCCCCTAAGTCAAAATGCACGTGATGCAAATAAGCGTCCTACTACGGATCCGACATGAGTTTATTGCTCTTCTAGTTTAAATCCTAGGTTTATTGGTCTAGACCTGGCTTACCCGAGCGGACAACTCGGGCCGAGGGGGAGGCAGCGTACTGGGGATACAGAAGCTCTGCCGGCTTTGCAACTTATCCAAACCTCGTTCTAAATTGGGAAAAAGACTCTAACAGATGAGAAGCTACACAAAGTGCACCCTTCTCCATGATGTAGAAGACTCAGAAAGAGGGAGGAATTCGCGACAGTTTATATACAATTCAACAAATACTAAAGCGGTAGACATTTAGCACATAAAGCATGGAACATGTAGCAAAAATCAAATAAAGCCAACTATAACAATTTAAATGAGCTCGAATTCTTGAACCCTGAACCAAAGTTCTGGGTTCTGTATCCCCACCAGAGTCGCCAGAGCTGTCACACCTCCTCTTTCCGAAAGCTTTACTACACCCCGAGAAGGGTATAATAAAAAAGGAGTTTTTGCACTTAAAGGACAATCGAAACGGGATTCGTTTTATTAGAGATTCAAAGTCTCCACTTGGGAGATTTATAGTGTCCCAAGTCACCGATTTTGAATCCCGAATTGAGGAAAGGGTTTGATTCTGTTTAACAGTCGCGAACCAGAAACCTGAGTAAGGAATTCTGTTAACCCGAGAGAAGGGATTAGGCACTTCCGAGTTCCGTGGTTCTAGCACGGTCACTCAACTGCTATATTTGGCTAAAATTTGATTTTAATACATGTTGTCCTATTGTGCCATTTTAGACTTATTTTACCGCTTTTATCTGTTGTTGTTTTATTTAAGAAAGTGGACGTCATTTAAGAACGTATTTTTCAGATCACGTCCATTGAAATGCACCCGGATCCTCGACACATTCTTATTCAACGTTTTCAGATTGGGATTTGGGTCGCATGAAAGGCACACCCGTATTAGGAAGGTGGATTTCTTTAAAGCGCGCTTAAAGCGACTAAAGTATTGTTATCTTTTGGGAAGGCCGTAAAATTTGCTAAACGACCCGTCCCGAATACTAAGTATTTTTGAATTTAATGAGGGCCTCGCAATTGTGAGTTTTGTTTAGCGAGGCTCACCTTATTTTTATTATAAGGACAACCCAAAACAAACTAAATTTTCAAATTATTATTTGTCTCTAAATAATAAACAAAAAGTCTTAGCTAATTATTATTAAAGAAATCGAGCTTCAAATTCAAGTCCGGGTACAAACAAAAGGTCAAGACTTTTAGCTTGAACCCGCTACTCAATTCGAAACTCAATTTTATATTTATGGATTTATTCCCTAATGTAATTTTGACAGGTTTTTGAAAGAAATTGTTTTCCAACAATAATTTGGGCTTGAGAAGATCGGCCCATACCCGGAACATACTTAGCCATATGTTATGGGAGGCTAGGCTACTATTGACTATTGAAGTCATTCTGGGCCTGTGTCCACACTGGGCCTGAAAATCAGCCCCAAGTTAAGGATGCCAACAATTGGCACTAGGCCACTATAATCTGCCTAATCTCACAAAATTGATTAATATGGCTAGCTTCTAAATTTAATACACACATAATAGTGCGAAATCATAAAATGAATGTAGAATTTGATTCATGGAAATAATATACAACGTGTGCGAACTGATTCGAGCTTCATCTGATATTTTTTGTATTTTTTATTCTAAACCTATAAGCATGCATTATACTATTGAATTCATGAGTGTAAAAGACAATCTCTAACTTAAAGTAATTCATATTTGAGATACACATGCCATCCTTCACATTACTTACTACTTAAGGGTCGAATTCCCTTTAAATCTACTGGGATCATCTAAGTATGTCATAAGCCTAATTAACAAGCATAACATTTGTACTACTTATTACATGAATCATATCAAAACATTAGAACAGCTAAGGCCAAACAAATCTAGGTATATAGATCTGGAGAATGAAACAATACAAAACTGATGAAAATTCAAGCTATAAAGACATAAGTTTCAACTCTTGTTTTCCATTTTATCCTTCATATTCCAAACGAGCAATTGAGTTTACAGGGCTGTGTACCTAGAAATTGAAGCAATACAAAGACGAGGATCAGCTAATAACCAACAGAATAACAGTCGTATACCAGTAGAGAATCAAACAACTAGCCCAATAGTGAACTCAGCAGCGCAGGGGAAATTTAAAATCAAATTGAAACAGGAACTCAAACACAAACAGCTTGAATAAGCTCAAATGAGCTTGAAATTGAACCAATATTTTAGAGAAAATAGTCACACAACCAAACTGATTCAGGAAGCATCAATCAAACTCGAAATTGAAACCATAGACTTAGTAAACTCTTAGCAATTTCAAATCCTGAACTGAGAGGATCCATTAACATCCACGCTTGAGATCAAAAATGCAAATGCTAATGACATAGTCTTATTTTGGATTTTTCTATTGGATTTGTATTATTTTTTTTAATTTTTATATATGAAGAAAGCTAAGATCAAAGAAATTCTGATCTGAATTTTAAATTTCAGTTATGCAGAGAGTGAGGGAAATTTGGGGGGGATATTGGGGCTCCAAACTTATGACTTAAGGCAAAAGCATGTCATTTTATAGGCACAAGTGAGGGCTAGCCTCAGATTTTCAATTTTTCTTTCTAGTCTTTCTTTTGTTCAAATTAGTCCTTTAATTCGTGACTTGTGTCTCAAGCAAGTACCCTTATTTTCTAAAATTCTAATTTTACCCCATTCTAGAATGTTCTAGTGAATTAAGATTTAATTCCAAAAGATTCCCTAACCTTGAATTGCCCCAATTACCCTTTATGCCTAAAATGAATTACCCCTTAGCTAAACCTAGCTATTCGTCTGGGCCAAACTGACCTCCCATGGTTCAACCCACAATGAAATGGGCTGGATTTTCACAAGGTTGCACCCAATTGGTACTCAAAACCCCAAATAGCCTTAAACCATTATGTGAGCCCAAAGAATTTAACCAGACCCGAACTAAACTAATGCGATTAATACAAATGATCAGGAGACCAACTAGGCTAGCAATTAAATGGTCGCAACCAAACAAGGGTAATCAGGAACTGAACAAGCCTACTGGCACGAACCAACTAAACATAAAACTTTAAACATTCTGACTAAACAGCTAGCAAAATGACAACATTCCATTAATCTGAGACTTTATTCAATTATTGATTTAAGAAGAAAGAAGAAGAAACATAGGACAGAGTAATATGAACAGGCGAATATATGAGAGGGGGAAGGAAAAATAAAAGGAAAAAGAACTTACCAATCTTGAATCGGACTCGAGGCTAACCTTCCTATTTAACCGCGATATAACATTAATCACCTGTTCTTTGTTCAAGAACAGGTAAGTAATATTAGTACGCGATGAAGTTGGGGCAAAATAAAAGGAAAGGGGTGCCTTGCATGTTTGAGTTCCGGATCAGTCCTTCAACTCGATACTTAGATTTAGAATCTGCGGGATTTTACTGGTACTTAAAGGAGGAAGGTGATGGATATTGGATGGGGAAGGTATAATGGTTAAAGGGTGTTGATTTGGGGGTAATTAAGGGTGGCACCGCCACCGGAGGTGGTGAGGATTTGGGGGCGGCGCAACTAGGGTTTATAAAATTTGGAGCGACACAAGGAGATTTGAGGCATAGGGTTAGATATTTGGAATGAGAAGACGTAGAGGGTTCTGGGGTGTTGTTTTGGGGAGTGATTTGGGTTGTCTATGGCCTCGCCGCCGGCCTAAGACACTGGGGAAGGCAAAGGAGACGGGCTAAGGTCTTTAGGGTTTGGGGTGAATGGGGAAGACGAATGAGATGGGGGGGGAATATTTCAGACAAATATAGGCTAATTGATCCAAGCCTCCAAGTCATTGGATCAACTAATTTCTACGGCTAGGATTAAATTCCCTGAAACAACGACGTTCGGTCGTTCACTTAGGCAGACCAGGTTGGGAAATGTTTGGGCCTGGGCGGGTGGAAGTAATTTGGGCCATACGAAATAGGTTGCAATTGGCCCAATTCGGGCAGCCCTTTTCGTTTTCTCTTTTTGTCTTTTATTTTATTTTTCTTATTAATTCCTTTTTTATTTCTTTTGCTTTTGTGTTCATTTTCATTTTTGTATTTATTATTTTTTGCATTTTTATTCCGTATATTTTGATTTTATAAAAATTAAAACAAACCTAGTATAATTCGAAATTAAACTATTCACCTTCTTAAAATTCTATTCAAATGATAAAATGCAACCAATTAACACAAAAATGCAACAAAAATTCTCCAAAAATGTAAAATTATTTTATTTGAAACTTTTGAAATAATTTGCTTTAGGGCATAAATCATGTGCTCACAGCTGCCCCTCTTTGCCCGAAAACACGAAGGGTTTACGTGCAAAGACAGGTGAGCGGAATTGAGCGATTTTTGCCCGTTCGCATATTCCGTGTGAAGCATTTTGAAAGAGTTGACCGCACCCTACTTCAGAGGTTGCCTGCATATTCCGGGCTAAACAAGAATCGGGTCAGTGTAGTTCAGGACTGTCTGGTAGCTGGGACTACCAGGAGCTATGACTTCACTGTTGTTGCTGCTGTTACTGCTTGCTGACCTCCTTATTACACCGTGGTAAAACAAAAGAAGCTAGCCTAGGCTATGATCTATGAGTTACAAAAGATCCTATCTATGTCTTCAAACTTGCTCTTGTGTTGTCTTGAACTTATATCTTGTGTTCTTCCAATGAAATTCTTGTTGTTGCCTTGGTGATGTTTTGCCATCCCTCTTGATGATGCTTGATTACTACAATTTGAAATATGTGTCCATTTTTCAGGTGGGCTCCTGCTTGTGATGCTTGGAAAGGTATTCCCTTGTTCTCCAGGTGGGCTCCTGCTTGCGATGCTTGAAAAGGTATTCCCTTGTTCTCCAGGCGGGCTCCTGATTGCGATGCTTAAAAATGTATTCCCTTGTTCTCCAGGTGGGCTCCTGATTGCAACAAAAATAGACAAACAAAGAAAATTTTTTACCCCAGTATGGTGACTGGGAACATCATGTTATCAGATATTAAAATTAAAGGCTAAAATTTAGATTGTACTTCCCTTGTTTTCCAGGTAGGTGCCTGCTTGCTGTATCTGAAAAGATATTCCCTTGTGGGCTCCTGCTTGCTGAATTTTGAAAGGTATTCCCTTGTTCTTTAGGTGGGCTCCTGCTTACTGAATTCGAAAAATATTCCCTTGTTCTCCAGGTGGGCTCCTAATTTCCAAAACTTGAAATGTATTCCCTTGTTATCCAGGTGGGCGCCTGATTGCCAAAACTTGAAATGTTTTCCCTTGTTATCCAGGTGGGCGCCTGATTGCGATGCTTAAAATGTATTCCCTTGTTATCTAGGTGGGTGCCTGATTGCGATGCTTAAAATTTATTCCCTTGTTATCCAGGTGGGCGCCTGATTGCGATGCTTAAAATGTATTCCCTTGTTATCCAGGTGGGCGCCTGATTTCAACAAAATAGACAGACAAAGAAGATTTTCTGCCCCAGTTTGGTGGCTGGGTACATGGATGAGTGTTAAACTGAATTATTTTACCAACTATTATAAGAATTTGAAAGCTAAGTGCTATTATCTAGGGAGGTCCTGACAACTCCAAACAATTACGAACCTAAATTATCTCTTCTAAAGGTATTACTCCCACTACATTTGTTATCAAAAGTCTTAAACTACTCCCCATTATCCAGGAGGGTCCTGACAACTTCTATTACGACTTCCATTATATCTTGTTATCTAAATAGACCTTAAACTATATCCCATTATCCAGGAGGGTCCGGAAATCTCCTAATTGAATCCTATCTTAAGCATGCAAACTTTAGAACCAACTTATATTCCTTTAGGGTACATTTATGCTAATTTATGCTTCTCATGATTATTTTGAAATTTAAACTATGTCCCATTTTCCAGGAGGGTCCTGACAACTCATAACAATTACAAACCTAAATTATCTCTTCTAAAGATATTACTCCAACTACATTTGTTATCAAAAAGTCTTAAACTACTCCCCATTATCCAGGAGGGTCCTGACAACTTCTAGTTAAAAGGCAATCTAAATTATGTCTACTTAAAAGTACGACTTTCATTATATCTTGTTATCCAGACTGACCTTAAAACTACGTCCCATTATCCAGGAGGGTCCTGAAAATTCCTAATTGAAACCTATCCTAAACATGCAAACTTTAGAACGAACTTATATTCCTTTATACTAGGTTATGTTTCTCATGATTGTTTTGACATTTAAACTAAGTCCCATTTTCCAGGAGGGTCCTGAGAATTTCCAGTCATACCTGTTTGGGTCCAACATTTCTTTACGGAGGATTTCTCCGAAACTTCTGCCCCTGTTTCAATCAAAGAAAATCTTGTCAGTTTAAAATGTGGTGGTTGGTTTGTGGCCTTGAACTTTGAAAGTGGCCCAACATCCTCCATTTGCTACATTGCATGAATCGGCGCCTCCCACTCAAAGATGTATGTTGTTCCTTCTTGTATTAACCCATGGTCCGGTCCTTGAGGTCTACAGGCCCCCTTATTTACCATGTTAACTTTAATTTTTCTTGGAAAGTGTTGCTCATTACTGGTTTGCCACGCTTTGTACATCCTATCATAGGAATTCTTTTAATTCATTCACCCTTACCCTTCATCTGTTGCGCTATTCCTGAGTTGATACGTACCAAACCCTTGTATTTCACACGAATCCCCAAAGCATATTGACTGCCCCCCACTCAATATGTATGTTGTTTTCCTTGATCTGACCACTGGCCTCGCATTTCTCTTTCATTTGTCATGATAACTGATTTCCATTTGAGGACCTTAATCGTTCCTTGACTGACCACTTCCTTTGTCAGAATATACCTCTTCTCCTTTCGAACCCCATACTTCTATTTGTTGTATTGCTCCTGAATTGAAACTTACCAACCTTTGTGTCTTACATGAACCCCAAAGCATTTTAATTGTTACCAACTTCGGTGCACATGTTACTCTTTTCTGATCTAAACCACCGGCCTTTCCCTTGAGGTCTATTGTTCCATCGCTAGCCATGATAACTTTGATTTCTTTTTGGAAGATTTGTCATTGGTGTACCATCCTTTGTCAATCCTATCACGGGGAATTCTTTTGATCTGTTTACCCTCGCCCTTCATTTGTTGTGTTGTTCGTATATCGAGTCTTTGTATTTCCCAAGGATCCCCAAAGCATATTGACTGCTGGCAACTCAATCATGTTTGATGTTATTTCGTGACTTATGACAATTTGATGTGCTGGCCAGATCCCATTTTGTGCAATTGAAAAGCTTGGTGGCAAATTTTGAAGTCATTTCTCACTTGTTATGACCAGACAGATTCAAGAAGAGGGAAAGACATGGTGGGAAGAATAGAGTGAAGGAGAATGGAAAGAGACGATTCCTAACAAGAAACCTATAGAGTAGAACACCATCAAATGTAGATACCGACTCTAGCGACCTTGACATGCACTTGCAGCCTACTCTTTTTAGCAAATCTGATGTTCAGCTCTTGTTGCAATTTTCACCGTGAAGCTGGTCTTCAATGCTCCATTTACCCGATCTGGTTCACAATCCTTAGTCAACTTGTGGTTCCCATAGGGTTTTCACCATCAACCCTCTCTCATTTTGATTTTTCTCTCAACTCATTGTTGCTTTACGGTGCCCGTGAAGGTTTTCACCAATAAGACTCTCTCATTTTTATTTCTCTCATCTTGAGGTACCCGTGGTGGTTCTCATCATCATGACTCTCTAATTCTTCGTTTTCCTTTGTTTGGACTGGAGTGTTGCCCCTGATGTGATTCACCTTCGCTCGCTTGACTTGGCATCTCTCGAAGACTGGTCGGAAGGTCTTTCTTTGGACCGTAATGTAGCCTTTGGATGGGTTTAGAAAGAAGGGTATAGAGGCTCAAGATAATTCAACGTGGGTTAAAGAACTACAACTTTCAGAATCATATTTCTTGCAATAAACATAACTTCTGCCCCAGTTTCATTCTTGGGGATTCTTGTACTTTTCTTTTGTTGTGACTGAACCTCAGAGAGGCTGCCTACGTACCCTTTCGGGATCAAATCAAACTTAGTTCAGGTGACTACATTTTTTGTTGCGATCCTTCTTCCACTTTTCTTTATTTCTTTTCCTTTCTTTTCTTTTTCCTTTTCTTCTTTTTCTTTCTTTTATTTCTTTTTTCTTCTTTTCTTTTCTTTTCTTTTTTCTTCTTTTCTTTTCTTCTTTTTCTTTTTTTTCTTTTCTTTTTGCTTTTCCTTTCTTTTCTTCTTTTTTCTTTCCTTTCCTTTCTTTACACTTCTTTTCTTTCACTATTTTTTCTCTTGTTTCTCCATTTACTTCGCCATTTGAACTTTCGAGTCTTATTAATGATTCTGAAAGAGGGGTATGCAAGAAAATAATCGAGGCTCAAAGGGGTAACAAAGGATAAAGTCTTTGGATAGCAGAATAAAATGCCTTCCTCATTCTAATCTTCAAAATATACCAAGTACATATTACGCAATTAAACACCTTTTGATTGATTCACGTATTTGCCTTCCGTTTTTGCCGATTCCTAGCACCATGGACAACAATCTCGGTACCATGAACGGTCCCTTTAGACTTGGAGCATTCTTGCCTTTGGCTGTAAACCGATGAGGCATGATGCATTTCCACAGTATTTCTTTATGTTCGATTTTCCCCAGTTTCACTTGATCTAGGCTTCAAAGTATTCCAACATGTTCTTATTTCTTTCGAGTGCCCATACATCTTCAACATTGTTTCATTTGGTAAACTGACTTTTAAAAACGAGGTCGAGAATTATGTGTGCATGTCATGTCACTAAAATCAGCATGAAAAGAATTGTAAAATGACTTGAAGAAATGACTAGAAATGGCATAAAATAGAGAATTGCATTAGACTGATAGTGAAATTGTTGAAACAACAAAACAAGCAGCCTAGACTAGAATTACGAACCTAGACGGTGCTAAACAAGCTATTATTACTAAACAAAGCAAAGTGGAAAGATAGAAGGGTTTGACTCCCAACACAATATTCGGATTACAACCCTGAAATAACCCGGACTATCAGAAATGACACCAAAATAAACCACCAAAACTCCACTCTGGATAATCGAGAGATGGAGCGTCTTTCCAATTACCACGCCCAGCATCTTAGCCACTGAGTTTCAAATCAATATTGCCCAAACCATTATTTACTTTAATCAATAAGTTCCCAAGATAAATCTCATGCTCCTTTCCATTGTTATTGACCACAATTACCCCTTTTTGAATCATGCTTTCTATTTCCCTTTTCAAAGAACGACAATCTTCAATGCTATGCCCCTAGACATTATAGTGGTATATGCATCGGACAGTAGGATCAAAGCCTTTTGCATTTGGGTCTGGAGTATATCCAAGGAGCAACTTAATCAGGCCAAAACGTTTTAACTTTTCGAACAAGCTTGTGTAGGATTCGCCAATAGGCGTGAAATTATCTTTTTGCCTTTGTTTTCCTCAATGCATCAATCTTCTAGGATTGTAGGCTGCTTGAAAGTGCTTTGAAGACACACGAGAATTTTGGGCTGCTGGTGTCTGCTTCAGGGAGTGACTTGGTGGTGGGACAAATGGCCGGATGTTATTTGGTGGATGGGGTGGCTTATGTGGAGTTTGGAGGTGTTCACGGGGTCGGTATTGTGGCCGAAAGTGTTTAGCAAGAACGACCACCGAACCATGTCGTCGGCGGAGGCTATAACCTGATGGTTAGACAAAAGATCGGGTGTTGTTCAGGGGATAGATTTGGGGTTGGTGTTGAGGTTGAACAGGTTTGGCAAGAACAATTACCGGACCTTGTTGTGGATGGGGCTCAGCAACACCTTTTCTGTCAATGGGAGGACCATCCCGAGCAACCTGTTCGTTCCACTTGAGCCAAAAATCCTTAAACCTCTCCTTGGGTTTCTTTTCCGTCTGAGATAGGGAAGGGCAATTTGGGACAATGTCTTTATTGTACTGAAAATGTCGCACAAAATCTTGAGCCATGTCACCCAATGTAAGCCACTTGCCAACATCATGATGATTATGCCATTCTAAAGCTGCCCCAGTCAAGCTCTTACTGAAGTATGCCATTAACAAATCATCTTTCTCCCCAACACTTTTCATTTCATCGCAATAGACCCTCAGGTGAGTTACCGGATCTCCATTCCCATCGTACAAGTTAAAATTTGGCACTTTGAATCCTGTGGGCAGGCGAATGTCAGGGGATGCAGACAGTTCTTTGTAAGCCATGTTATCATGGCCTCTCATTCCTTGCATGTTTTTTAAGGATTGTTTTTTCGGCTTTATGGCTATTTCATCTCGCCCTACTTTTCCTGTGACCTTTTCATTTCCGGTATGAAGCTCATCCCGAGGGCTCTTAAAGTATTCATTATTGGGGGTAGTGGATATGACAGGAAACATTGGTGGTGGCGGGGGTGGTGCCTTCCCAGTCATCCAGGCTTGATACATATCTACCATGTGTTGTATCAACATCCGCACCTCCTCACTCAACCCATTATCCCGTTCATCCACCTGCTGTCGGGCACCGGTACTAACCACATCAATTCTATTGTTGTTTGCCATTGCCTTTTGTCCTTGTGTTGCAATGAGGAATTACCGTTTTTAAAACCATAAACCAACCACCTTTCTGAAATGACAAAACGAAGCCCCCATGTTAGTGTTAGGGTATTTAGCGTATTCATTTTCTTTCCCCTTTTTTCTTGGTTTTCCTCTATTTTTTTTTTGCCTTTTGTGGGTTTTCCTTTTTTCTCTTTTTCTTTTGGTTATGGTTATGGTCGAATCCTACGTGGATTGCCTACGTATCATGACCCTGCATGAATCAGACCGAGCATAGTTCTTGCAAATTAATGCAAACTAAAGAGATAATTTTTTGGGAATTTTCAAATTTTCACTAATGATTATTGCGATTACACCACTATTAGACTAATCTAGGAGTACATCGAAGCTTCAAATCCTGGGACCCGTGGGGCATCACTCGGCATCGCCACAGGCTTCCACAAGACCGAGAAGGTTTCAATGTCAACTGAGACCATTCTTAACAACAACTGGCCATGTGATGGCTTATTTTGACAAGGTGGCTATTTTTACAAAATTTTGTTTAAGAAATTACAAACTCGATGACTAAAACTAAATCAAGAGTACGTCAAAGCTTACATCCCGGGGCCCGTAGGACATCATTCGGCATCGCCACAGGCCTCCGTAAGACTGAGAAGGTTTCAAAGTCAACTGCGACTATTTTTTTTTAAAAAACAACTGGCCATGTAATGGCTTATTTTGACTAGGTGGCTATTTTTGCAAAATTTGTTTAAGAAGCTACACACTCGATGATTAAAAATACATCAAAATTTCTCATCCTGGGGCCCATGGGGCATCACTCATCATCGCCATAGGCCAACGCAAGACTGAAAAAGTTTTAATGTCATTTGTGACTATTTTAACAAAATTGGCCATATAATGGCTTATTTGACAAAATGGTTATTTTTATAAAAATTTTAGATGACCAAACTTGATTTTGCGTATACGGCCTTTCAGCACTTCCGAAAAGAAGATTTTAAGGCTGTGCCCGCAAACCGTTTTAAATTGACTCAGGGTGGCTATTCTTGCAAAAACGGCCTTCCGGCATCCTTTTGAGGGACATTTGGCTTATTTTAAACAAGAATGACATCACCCGACTTATTTATAACATTTTTTGCAAAATGGGTGGTTGAACCCGTCAAGGGTTGCCTACGTATCTCACACTTGGTGAGAATCAAACCATCGGAGTTCGGGTTGATTGGCCAAAATCAAAACTATTTTTGACCAACAATTTACTTTCTATTTTTTTTTCAAATATTTTATCTTTTCTATTTATTCATTTTTTTAAAAATTCGGCAGCATTTCGGTACTATTTGGGCATTGGTTTTTTCACAATAAATGGTTATCCTCCCTTAGTCCTAACATTGCTAATTTTCAAAAAAATTCACTCATTATATACAAGTTGGTCAACATGCGAAGCCGAGAAAATAAATGCAAGTAGCACGTAATGTGCATCAGGATGGTTATTTCAATTCGTGTCCTCTACCCTAGACGGACCCAACCCCTGTGTTGAGTCCCCTATGTCAAAATGCACGTGATGCAAATAAGCGTCCTACTAGGGATCCGACATGAGTTTATGGTTCTTCTAGGTTTAAAATCGTAGGTTTATTGGTCTAGACCTGGCTTACTTGAGCGGACAACTCGGGCCGAGGGGGAGGCAGCGTACCGGGGATACAGAAGCTCCGCCGGCTTTGCAACTTATCCAAACCTCGTTCTAAATTGGGAAAAAAGACTCTAATAGAAGAGAAGCTACACGAAGTGCACCCTTCTCCATGATGTAGAAGACTCAGAAAGAGGGAGGGATTCGCGACAGTTTATATACAATTCAACAAATACTAAAGTGGTAAACATTTAGCACATAAGGCATAGAACATGTAGCAAAAATCAAATAAAGCCAACTATAACAATTTAATTGAGCACGAATTTTTGAACCCTGAACCAAAGTTTTGGGTTCTGTATCCCCAGCAGAGTCGCCAGAGCTGTCACACCTCCTTTTTTCGAAAGCTTTACTACACCCCGAGAAGGGTATAATAAATAAGGAGTTTTTCCACTTAAAGGACAATCGAAATGGGATTCGTTTTATTAGAGATTCAGAGTCGCCACTTGGGAGATTTATGGTGTCCCAAGTCACCGGTTTTGAATCCCGAATCGAGGAAAGGGTTTGACTCTATTTAACAGTCGCGAACTTGAAACCTGAGTAAGGAATTCTATTAACCCGAGAGAAGGGGTTAGGCACACCCGAGGTCCGTGGTTCTAGCACGGTCGCTCTACTGCTATATTTGGCTAAAATTTGATTTTAATACATGTTGTCCTATTGTGCCATTTTAGACTTATTTTACTGCTTTTATCTGTTGTTGTTTTATTTAAGAAAGTGGACGTCGTTTAAGAACGTATTTTTCGAATCACGTCACATGAAATGCACCCGGATCCTCGACACATTCTTATTCAACGTTTTCGGATTTGGATTTGGGTCGCATGAAAGGCACACCCGTATTAGGAAGGTGGATTTATTTAAAGCGCGCTTAAAGCGACTAAAGTATTGTTATCTTTTGGGAAGGCCATGAAATTTGCTAAATGGCCCGTCGCGAATACTAAGTATTTTTGAATTTAATGAGGGCCTCGCAATTATGAGTTTTGTTTAGCGAGGCTCGCCTTATTTTTATTATAAGTACAACCCAAAGCAAAATAAATTTTCTAATTATTATTTATCTCTAAATAATAAAGAAAAAGTCTTAGCTAATTATTATTAAAGAAATCGAGCTTCAAATTCAAGTCCAGGTACAAACAAAAGGTCAAGCATTTTAGCTTGAACCCGCTACTCAATTCGAAACTCAATTTTATATTTATGGATTTATTCCCTAATGTAATTTTGACAGGTTTTTGAAAGCAATTGTTTTCCAATAATAATTTGGGCTTTAGAAGCTCGGCCCATACCCGGAACATACTCAGCCATACCTTATGGGAGGCTAGGCCATTATTGACTATTCAAGTCATTCTGGGCCTGTGTCCACACTGGACCTGAAAATCAGCCCCAAGTTAAGGATGCCAACAATTGGCACTAGACCACTATAATCTGCCTAATCTCACAAATTGATTGATATGGCTAGCTTCTAAATTTAACACACACATAATAGTGCGAAATCATAAAATGAATGTAGACTTTGATTCATGGAAATAATATACAACATGCGCGAACTGATTCGAGCTTCATATGATATTTTTTGCATTTTTTATTCAAAATCTATAAGCATGCATTATACTATTGAACTCATGAGTGTAAATGACAATCTCTAACTTAAACTAATTCATATTTGAGATACACATGCCAGCCTTCACATGATTTAGTACTTAATGGTCGAATTCCATTTAAATCTACTGGGATCATCTAAGTATGTCATAAGCCTAATTAACAAGCATAACATCTGTACTACTTATTACATGAATCATATCAAAACATTATAACAGCTAAGGCCAAACAAATCTAGGTACATAGATCTGGAGAATGAAACAATACAAAACTGATGAAAATTCAAGCTATGAAGACATAAATTTCAACTCTTTTTTTCCATTTTATCCTTCATATTCCAAAGGAGCAATTGAGTTTACAGGGTTGTGTACCTGGAAATTGAAGCAATACAAAGACGAGGATCAGCTAATAACCAACAGAACAACAGTCGTATACCAGCAGAGAATCAAACAACTAGCCCAATAGTGAACTCAGCAATGCAGGGGAAACTTAAAACCAAATTGAACCAGGAACTCAACCACAAACAACTTGAATAAGCTCAAATGAGCGTGAAATTGAACCAATATTTTAGAGAAAACAGTCACACAACCAAACTGATTCAGGAAGCATCAATCAAACTCGAAATTGAAACCATAGACTTAGTAAACTCTCAGCAATTTCAAATCCTGAACTGAGAGGATACATTAACAGCCACGCTTGAGACAAAAAAGCAAATGCTAATGACATAGTCTTATTTTGGATTTTTCTATTGGATTTGTATTGTTTTTTTTTTGATTTTTCTATATGAAGAAAGCTAAGATCTAAGAAATTCTGATCTGAATTTTAAATTTCAGATCTGCAGAGAGTGAGGGAAATTAGGGGGGAACATTGGAGCTCCAAACTTATGATTTAAGGCAAAGGCATGCCATTTTATAGGCACAAGTGAGGGCTAGCCTCAGATTTTCTATTTTTCTTTCTAATCCTTCTTTTGTTCAAATTAGTCCTCTAATTTTTGACTTGTGTCTCAAGCAAGTACCCTTATTTTCTAAAATTCTAATTTTACCCCATTCTAGAATTTTCTAGTGAATTCAAATTTAATTCCAAAAGATTCCCTAACCTTCAATTTCCCAAATTACTCTTTATGCCTAAAATGAATTACCCCTTAGCTAAACCTAGCTATTCGTCCGGGCCAAACTGACATCCCATGGTTCAGCCCATAATGAAATGGGCTGGATTTGCACAAGGGTTGCACCCAATTGGTACTCAAAACCCCAACTAGTCTTAAACCATTCTGCGAGCCCAAAGAACTTAACCGGACACGAACTAAACTAACGTGATTAATACAAATCATCAGGAGACCAATTAGGCTAGCAATTAAATGGTCACAACCAAACAAGGTTAATCAGGAACTGAACAAGCCTACTGGCACGAACCAACGAAACATAAAACTTTAAACATTCTAACTAAACAACTAGCAAAATGACAACATTCCATTAATCTGAGACTTTATTCAATTATTGATTTAAGAAGAGAGAAGAAGAAATAGAGGACAGAGTAATATGAACATGCGAATATACGATAGGGGGAAGGGAAAATAAAAGGAAAAAGAACTTACCAATCTTGAATCGGACTTGAGGCTAACCTTCCAATTTAACCGTGATATAACATTAATCACATGTTCTTCGTTCAAGAACAGGTAAGTAATATTAGTACGCGACAAAGTTGGGGCAAAAGAACAGGAAAGGGGTGCCTTGCATGTTTGAGTTCTGGATCAGTCCTTCAACTCGAGACTTAGATTTAGAATCTGCGGGCTTTAACTGGTACTTGAAGGAGCAGGGTGATAGATATTGGATGGGGAAGTTCTAATGGTCAAAAGGTGTTGATTTGGGGGTAATTAAGGGTGGTGCCGCCACCGGAGGTGGTGAGGATTTGGGGGCGGCGCAATTAGGGTTTATAAAATTTGGAGCGACAAAAGGAGATTTGAGGTCATAGGGTTAGATATTTGGAAAGGGAAGACGTAGAGGGTTCTGGGGCGTTGTTTTGGGGAGTGATTGGGGTTGTCTATGGCGTCGACGCCGGCCTAAGACACTGGGGAAGGCAAATGCGGCGGGTTAAGGTCTTTAGGGTTTGGGGTGAATGGGGAAGACGAATGAGATAGGGGGGAGGGGGGGAATATTTCAGACAAAAATAGGCTAATTGATCCAGGCCTCCAAGTCATTGGATCAACTAATTTCTACGGCTAGGATTAAATTCTCTGAAACGACGACGTTCAGTCGTTCACTTAGGCAGACCAGGTTTGAAAATGTTTGGGACTAGGCGGGTGGAAGTAATTTGGGCCATACGAAATAGGTTGCAATTGGCCCAATTCGGGCAGCCCTTTTCGTTTTCTCTTTTTGTCTTTTCTTTTATTTTTCTTATTAATTCCTTTTTGTTTCCCTTTTTTATTTATTTTGCTTTTGTGTTCATTTTCATTTTTGTATTTATTATTTTTTGCATTTTTATTCCGTATATTTTGATTTTATAAAAATTAAAACAAACCTAGTATAATTCGAAATTAAACTATTCACCTTCTTAAAATTCTATTCAAATGATAAAATGCAACCAATTAACACAAAAATGCAACAAAAATTCTCCAAAATTGTAAAATCATTTTATTTGAAACTTTTGAAATAATTTGCTTTAGGGCAAAAATCATGTGCTCACACTTACCAACCATGAAAGCAACATCTCGGACCTTGCGGTCTGCATAACTCTTCTGCCTGGGCTAAGCTGTATGGAGTCTATCCTGAATAATCCGGACCTTATCCAAGGCCCCTAGACCAGATCCGTACCCAATAATCGAGCCTCCCCCAGCTTAAACCATCCAACTGGAGATCGACACTGCCTACCATACAACGCCTCATATAGATCCATCTGAATGCTGGACTGGTAGTTGTTGTTGTAGGCAAACTCTGCCAAAAATACAAACTGGTCCCACGAGCCTCCAAAATCAATGACACATGCTCGGAGCATATCCTCTAGAATCTGAATAGTCCTCTCAGACTGACCGTCTATTTGGGGATGAAATGTTGTACTCAACTCAACCTGGGTGCCCAACTCTCGCTGAACCGCTCTCTAGAAGCGCGAGGTAAACTGCGTACCCCGATCTGAAATGATAGATATCAGCACCCCATGAAGGCGAACAATCTCTCTAATGTAAATCTCAGCTAACCTCTCGGACGAATAGGTGGCCGCAACATGAACAAAATGCGCTGACTTGGTCAGCCTATCAACAATGACCCAAACTACATCAAACTTCTTCCGAGTCATCGAAAGGCCAGTAACGAAATCCATGGTAATCCACTCCCACTTCCACTTGGGAAGCTCAATCTTCTGAAACAACTCACCAGGCTTTTGACAGTTCAAACATCGAGCCACATAAGCAACTATATCTTTTTTCATTCTACGCCACCAATAGTGCTGCCTCAGATCCTAATACATCTTCGCTGCGCCCGGGTGAATAAAATACCGAGAACTATGGGCCTTCGCTAAGATCAACTCTCGAATCCCATCAACATTGGGCACGCAAACTCGCCCCTGCAATCTCAAAACACCATCATCATCTAAGGTCACCCTCTTGGCACCTCCATGCTGCACCATGTCTCTCAGGACACACAAATGGGGATCATCAAATTGCCGATCGCGGATACACTTCAATAATGAAGAACGAGCAACCATGCAAGCTAACACTCTGATAGGCTCAGAAATATCAAATCTCACAAGACGATTGGCCAAGGCCTGAACATCCAAAGCAAGCGACCTCTGGCTGACTGGAATATAAGCAAGGCTACCCAGGCTGGCGGACTTCCTACTTAATGCATCGGCCACCACATTAGCCTTTCTCGGGTGATACAAGATAGTAACATCATAATCTTTCAACAACTCTAACCACCTTCTCTGCCTTAAATTCAACTCCTTCTGCTTGAACAGATACTGAAGACTTTTGTGATCAGTGTACACCTTACATGTCACACCATATAGATAATGCCTCCAAATCTTAAAAGCATGAACGATGGTTGCCAACTCAAGATCATGAACTGGATAATTATTCTCGTGGATCTTCAACTAACTCGAAGCATAGGCGATGACTCTACCGTCCTACATCAATACTGCACCAAGCCCAATACGGGAAGCATCACAATAGACTGTACAATGCCCTAAACCTATGGGCAAAACCAATACCGGTGTCGTAGTCAGAGCTATCTTGAGCTTCTAAAAGCTCGCCTCACACTCGTCTGACCACCTGAACTGGTCACCCTTCTGGGTTAACCTGGTCATCGGGGCTGCAATAGACGAGAACCCATCCATGAACCGATGGTAGTAACCTGCTAACCCCAAGAAACTCCAAATCTCTGTAGCTGAAGCTGGTCGAGGCCTATTCTTAACTGCCTCAATCTTCTTCGGGTCCACCTGAATACCCTCTGCTGATACGACATGACCCAGAAATGCGACCGAACTCAACCAGAATTCACATTTCGAGAACTTAGCATATAACTGACTATCCTTCAGAGTCTGAAGAACCACTCTGAGGTGCTGCTCGTGCTCCTCCTGGCTGCGGGAGTATATCAGAATATCATCAATAAAGACTATCACAAACAAGTCCAAATAAGGCCTGAACACTTAGTGCATCAACTCCATAAACGTTGCTGGGGCATTAGTTAACCCAAATGACATGACCATAAACTCATAATGCCCATATCGAGTGCGAAAAGCCGTCTTAAGGACATCAGACGCCCTAATACTCAGCTGATGGTAGCCAGATCTCAAATCTATTTTTGAAAACACCCTTGCACCCTGAAACTGGTCGAATAAATCGTCGATCCTCGATAGTGGATACTTATTCTTAATCTTCACTTTGTTTAATTGCCGGTAATCAATGTACATCCTCATCGAACCATCCATTTTCTTCACAAATAACACCGATGCACCCCAAGGCGAAACGCTGGGTCTAATGAAACCCTTCTCAAGCAAATCTTGCAGCTGATCCTTTAACACTTTTAACTCTGGCGGGGCCATGCGATACAGCGGAATGGAAATGGGCTGAGTTCCCGGAGCCAGATCAATACAAAAATCAATATCCCTGTCAGGCGGCATACCCGGTAGGTCTGAAGGGAAAACCTCGGGGAAATCCCAAACGATGGGAACATAATCAATAGAAGGGACCTCTGCGCTGGAATCGTGAACATACGCCAGATAAGCTAAACACCCCTTCTCGACCATGCATCGAGCCTTCACATATGAAATAACACTGCAAGTGGTATGACCTGGTGTTCCTCTCCACTCTACTCGGGGCAAATCTGGTAAAGCCAAGGTCACGTTCTTGGCATGGCAATCTAAGATGGCATGATACGGGGACAATTAATCCATCCTTAATATAATATCGAAATCCACCATATCTAATAGCAATAAATCAACACGGGCCTCAAGACCCCTAAATACCACAACACAGAAATGATGAACTTGGTCGACCACTATAGAATCACCCACCAGTGTAGATACATAAACAGGAACAGTCAAGGCATCGCTAGGCTTAACCAAGTAGGGTGCAAAATAGGACAACACATATGAATACGTAGACCCAGGGTCAAATAGCACTGAAGCATCTCTATCACAGACCAGAATAGTACCTGTAATAACAGCATCTGATGACTTAGCCTCTGGCCTGGCTGGCAAAGCATAACACCGGGGCTGGCCCCACCTCCCTAAATCACATCTCTAGGACGGTCGGCTACTGGCTGACCTCTACCTCTGGCGGTCTGAGCTCCACCTCTATGACCTTTACCTGCACCTCTATGTCCTCTACCCCCGCCTCTAGCTTGCTGGGCAGGCTGTGGGGCAGCTGGTGCGTGAATCATAGGACGAGGACCCTACTGCTGAGAACTACCCGAAGCTCGAGGGAAAAGTCTAACAATGTGACTCGGGTCACCACAACCATAACAAGCCCTCAGCTGCTGAGATTGACGACCCTGTCGACACGAATGTCCTCATCTGAAGCTCTGAAGTAGTGGTGCACTGATGGGAGCTGGTGGTGCACTGAAAGACTGCTGATCAGAATAATACAGTTGAGAACCACTACCGCCTGGATTACCATGAGAGACCCGGAGAGCTGACTGAAAGGGCCTCAGATGGCCTCTACCATAAGAATCTCTACCTCCAGACGAGATACCACTTAATTTACCAGCATGACGGGGCCTTTTATCAGATCCATGACCACCTCCCTGTGCAAGTGCCATCTCTATCCTACGGGCCGCATTGGCCGTCTCCTGAAATGAAATCTCACTCCCGGCTCCCATACCCATCTGGAGGTGAATCGGCTAAATCAACCCATCAATAAACCTCCGTACCCTCTCTCTATTAGTGAGGAGTATCACAATAGCATGGTGGGCTAGATCAATGACTGTGTGACTGTCATAGAGCCTTGCTGGAGGCGCTTGAACTGCCTGCGAAGAGCATCTCGCTGAGTAACTAGGAGAAACATCTCCAAAAACAACTCTGCAAACTGGTCCCAAGTCAATAATGGTGACCCAGCTGGTCTGGATAAACAATAGTCTCTCCACCAAGTTTTGGCGGATCCTACTTGACGAAAGGTACCAAAGTCGACACCATTGGTCTCTACAATACCCATACTCCGAAGAACCTCATGGCAACTGAATAAGAAATCTTGGGGATCCTCTGAAGAAGTGCTGTCGTATATGGTAGTGAAGAGCTTGGTGAATCGATCTAGTCTCCACAAAGCATCGACGGACATCGTCGCGCCATCGCTGGTGTGAGCCGCAATACCCGGTTGAACTGCCACATCTGGCTGAACCGGTGGAATCTGAGCCTGAGGAGCTACCTGCTATGGAGTACGTGTAGTGAAAGTCTGAACTCCTCCCCTAGCCTGAGAAGTGGCTGGTGCTACTGGAAGCAAACCTGCTCTAGTGACGCTCTCCACAAAGCCTACCAATCAGACCAAAGCGTCCTAAAGAATTGGAGTGGCTATGAAACCTTCCGGGACCTGAGCTGGGCCCACCAGAGCTGCTGGAGCTGGAACCTCCTCGTCATAATCAATATGAGGCTCCACCTCTGAGACTGCTGCTCGAGGCTGAGCTCTGCCTCTTCCTCGGCCTCAGCCTCACCCTCTGCCCCTGATAGGAGCTGCTATTGGGGGCTCGGGCTGCTGTGCGGTAGAAGAGGAAGCACGTGTTCTCGCCTTCTGCGAAAGAACAGAGTAGAAAGACAATCAGTATTTGTGAAACGGAATCGTACGACAAGAAAGAACAAAGTGAAATTTTCCTAACTCTGTAGCCTCTGGGGGATAAATACAGACGTCTCTGTATCGATCCCTCAGACTCTACTGAGTTTGTCCATGAGTTGTGAGACCTATGCAACCTAGTGCTCTGATACCAACTTGTCACGACCCGGATTTCCCACCATCGGGAGTCGTGATGGCGCCTACTGTTAGGAGCTTGGAGGCCAATTAATTAAATGTTTCTTTTAACATCATCAACAATATAAAGAAAGGCAAGACAATTAATATAAAAATGGAAGTCTTAAAACATAAATAACTGAAGCAAGTGCGGAAGTTCAAATATAACTCTACCCAGATCTGGTGTGACTAACTCACGAACTTCTAGAGAGTGCTAAATACAAAGTCTGAATAAAAGTGAACAAAGATAAAATAGAAGAGACTCCAGGCCATGCAGACGTCAGCAAGGCTACCTCGGGAATCTCTGGACTGAAGTCAGCTCCCAATACTCCTACTGTGGTCCACAAGCTGCTCTCGCTCCGTAATCTATGCAAAAAGATGCATAGAGTGTAGCATCAGCACAACCGACCCCATGTGCTGGTAAGTGCCTGGCCTAACCCCGGCGAAGTAGTGACGAGGCTAGACAGGACCACCAAATATACCTGTTCAGTTCTATATATATATATTCAGTAGAAGGAAAATACAGAATTTAAACAGTTAAGAGGAAGGGGAGCATGTTATGGGGGAGGTATCAGTTCAGATATAAAGATAGCATATAGAGAATGAAACTTTACAATAACAATAATTAATGAGAGAAGGATAATCAACAGTTGCACGGCACCGACCTTCGTGCTTTTACTCTCGTTCTCACCAAAAACAATAAAATAAAGTGCACGGCAACAACCTTCGTGATTTTCCTCACATAAGCTCTCTTATCATGGCACGGAATGACCCTTCGTGCAATATTAATCAATCAGGGCATGGAATGTTCCTTCATGCATTAATAATCAAAACGTGGCACGGAATGACCCTTCGTGCATTAAAATTCAAAACATGGCACGGAATGACCCTTCGTGCATTATCACTCTTTCTCACCCAAACAGCAATCACAACCACACGGGGCGAGGGGATAGGCAAACAATAATAAAATCCCGGCAAGGGAAAACCAAAATAGCTAAATCCCGGCAAGGGAACAACAACAATACCTTTCACATCCCGGCAAGGGAGATAATCAATATACTCAAACAGCCCGGCAAGGGAATAATCACATTTCTTTCTCAATAGTCATTTTGTCATTCGAGCCAATACTCGCAAGAGTTTACAATTACTAATTATTTATCATACTCTTCACATTACATAGAAATCATCAATTAAACATGGAAGAGTCACAACAATATCAGAATAAGTACAAGTAAGGACCCACGGTCATGCTAGACACCAGTGTATAGATACTCGTCACCATGCCTATACACCGTACTCAACATTTAGCAATTAGCAAAAAAACTCTAATCTTATTCCCTCAAGCCAAAGTTAGATCAAACTCTTACCTCGAATGCTCCAAACTCAACTCAAGCTCTAGCATAGCTTTACCCCTCGAATTCAGCTCCAACTCAGTCAAATCTATGAAATAATGACTTTATAACATCAATAATAGCTAAACAAATGTGAAGACCCAAAGGGTCATCATCGGATTTCTCCCTTTTTCTGTGCTTATGAGGCTGTGAAAACCTCACTTTTAGTTGCCTCGATTTGCGTGCACAGTCCGGTCGCATCAGTTTTTATGTTGAAATATGTGAAATATGCAAAAATTGTGACTTTAAAATGATTAAAGTTGACTTTGTCAACATTTCGGATAAATGGACCCGGACCCGTGATATGACGGTCCCGGAGGGTCCATAGAAAAATATGGGACTGTGGCATATTTCCGAAATCAAAATCTGAGGTCCCAAGCCCGAGAAATGAATTTTTGTGTGAAATTATTTTTTTGGAATTTATGTAGAATTTTGAAATGAAAATTGATCAGAAGACTATGGTATCGGGCTCGTATTTTGGTTCCGATGCCCGGTACAAGTCTTATATATATGTAAAGTGCTTTCTGTAAAGTTTGGTCGAAATCAGACATCGTTTGACGTGTTTCGGACCTAAATATCTAATTTGCAGTTTTTGAAGTTAGAATGAAAAAATGATGATTTTGAGGCTTGATTCATTGAGTTTGATGTTGTTTTGGCGATTTGATCGCTCGGTTAAGTTCGTAGGAGGTTGTTGAGTTAGTGTGTATGTTTGGTTAGGAGTCTCGAGGGCTTGGGAGTGATTCAGAGGTGGTTCGGGGTGTTTTGTACTGAGAAACAAATTGCAGAAATTTTTGTTGTCATAACAGAATGTGGAGCACTGGTGCTCCACTTTGTTTCTTCAAAAATTAAATAAAATCACAGAATCAACTCGGGCAGCAGCCTCATTTTTCATATTTCTCAAACCGAAACACCAATAGGCGATTTTTCAAGAACTCTCTCTTCTCCAAATCATTTGTAAGTCAACTTTTACTTAATTTATTCAATCTTTAACATCATTTATCATGTTTTCATCTTAAAATCAAAGATTTTCATGGGTGAAAATGGGGATTTTGGGTAGAACTAGGGCTTTCTTAAAATTGGGGACGATTTCAAAATAAATCATAGATATGAACTCGTGGGGGAATGGGTAGCAGGGTTTTGGTTCGAACCTCGGGTTTTGACTATATGGACCCGGGGGCATTTTGAGAATTTTGGGCAAAACTTTCGAAAATTCATTCTTATGCATTCAAATTGATTTAACTAGCATTTGTTGATACATTCAAGTAATTTGTGACTAGATTCGAGCAGTTTTGTGGTGAATTCGAGGGGTAAAGCTATACTAGAGGCTTGAGTTTAGTTTGGAGCATTCGAGGAAAGTGTTTGATCTAACTTTGGCTTGATGGAATTGGATTAGAGTATTGTTTGCTAATTGCTAATTATCGAGTACAGTGTATAGGCATGTTGACGAGTATCTATACACCAGAGTCTAGCATAACTGTGAGTCTTAATTGTGTTTATTCGGAATTTGTGATATCTCTTCCTTTTTAAATTGATAAGTTTCATATAATGTGAAAATTTTGAGGAAAAATTATGATTCGTACATTTTTGGAGCGTTGGCTCGAATGAGAATATGATAATTGCAAAAGAAGTGATCAAAAGAGAAAGTGATGTAATTATTCCCTTGCCGGGATGTGTAGTTTATTATCGTTATTGCTTCCTTGCCGGGATTTAAGTATTATATGTATTCTTCCTTGCCGGGATATTTGAGCTGTTAGTTGTACCCTTGTCGGGACTTAGCGGTTGTTTTATTCTCCCTTGCCGAGATGTTTAATATTCTTTGTCTATCCCCTCGCCCTGTTTGGTTGTGATTGTTGATTGGGTGAGGAAGAGTGAATATGCATGAAGGGTCATTCCGTGCCATGTTTTGAATACTTATGCACGAAGTATCATTCAGTGCCATGTTTTGAATACTTATGTACGAAGGGTCATTTCGTGCCATGTTTTGAATACTTATGCACGAAGGATCATTCCGTGCCATGTTTTGAATACTTATGTACGAAAGGTCATTCCGTGCCATGTTTTGAATACTTATGCACGGAGGGTCATTCCGTGCCATGTTTTGAATATTTATGCACGAAGGGTCATTCCGTGCCTTGATATGAGAGTTTACGTGAGGAAAAGAACGAAGGTTAATATCGTGCATTTTATTTGACTGTATTGGTGAGAATGAGAGTAGAAGCACGAAGGTTGGTTTCGTGCAACTGTTGATTTTTCCCTATTTTCCTTAATTGTTGTTATTGTACGACTTTTTTAATCTATCTGTTGATTTTATATCCGAACTGCTTCACCCCCATATCATACTTCCCGTCCCTTTAACTGTTTAATTTCTGTACCCTTTCTCCTTGCATATATATATATGCACAGGTTGTTTCCGGTAGGTCCTGTCTTGCCTCGTCACTAGTTCGCCGGGGTTAGGCCAGGCACTTACCAGCACATGGGGTTGGTTGTGCTGATGCTACACTCTGTGCATCTTTTTCCACAGATCCAGGAGCAGCTTTTGGACCGCAGTAGCAGTATTGATCGAGAGCTGACTTCAGTCCATGAATTTTCCGAGGTAACCTAGCTGACGTCCGCAGGCCGGAGTCCCTTTCTATGTTATTAGTTTGTTTTCCTTGTATCGAGACAAACATTAATGTATTTCTATTCAGACTTGTTTTTAGCACTCTTTAGTAGTTCGTGAGTTAATAACACTAGACTCTGGGTAGAGATGTATTTAAAACTTCCGCATTTTGTTTTCGGTTATCTAAGTTTTAAGACTTCCGCTTTATTTAAGCTATCTCATTTTTATATATATTGTTGAAGGTTTTATCAAAATATTTAAATGTTTGGCTTGCCGAGCTCAGTTAGTAGGCGCCATCACGACTCCCGATGGTGGAAAATCTGGATCGTGACAAGAAACTAAACCCAAAGCCTAAATATAGATTTCTAAGCTTTCTTCTCAAAATCCCAAAAATCGACCCCGGACCCGCTTGGTCAAAACATGAGGTTCGAACCAATGCCATGTTACCCATTCCCCCACAAGCCCGGATATACAATTTATTTTCAAATTCGACCCCAAAAAGAGGTCTAAATCAAAGAAAAATAAAAGCCCTAACTCTACCCATTTCTCCCAATTTCCCTAGATTACGTGATTTAGGCTTAGAAACTCAATAATTAATGAAGAAAGATGAAGGAAATGAGTGGGAATTTACTTACCCAAGAAGCTTTGGTGATGAAGTGCTCAAAAATTCGCTCAAGAGTTGTGGAGAAGAAGAACTCGTGTGAAATATGGACTAAATCCCGTAATGGTTCTGTTTTGGGGAATTTAAATAATTGGGTAAAATTACTCTATGCGATCGCGGGGCAAGTGATGCGATCGCATAGAGGAAAAGAAGTTAGGCTACTGCGATCGCATCATAGGGATTGTGAATGCATTGAAGGAAATGACTGTGCACTCTAGGTTTGGACTAAATGATACACGATAGCGGAGTAAGAATTGCGTTCGCACTGTAGGGGCTGGGCTAAGCTATGCGATCGCGGGGGAGTCTATGCGATTGCATAGAACAAATTCGAGGACATGAAGGATAAACCCTATGCAATCGCGATGCTACCTATGCGATCGCTTAGAGCTGAATACCATAATATCAGAACTGGAACTTCTGCAACATTTCTAAGGCCAAAACCACTCCGAAACAACTCCGAAAACACTCTCGAGCCCTCGGGGCTCCTAACCAAACACACACACTAACTCAACAACATCCTACGAACTTAATCAGGCCATTAAATTGCCAAAATAACATCATAAACGAGGAATCAAACCTCAAAATCAATATTTTTCATTCAAACTTCTTAAACTTCCAATTTTAGACATTTAGGTCCAAAACACGTCAAATGACGTCTGATTTCGATCATATTACACAGAAACATCTTAAACCATATGTAAGACCTGTACCGGGTACCGGAATCAAACTACGGGCCCGATACGAATACTTTCTAATCCATTTTCATTTTAAATTTCAGAAAAGCAATTTCTTTCAAAAATTCATTTCTCGGGCTCGGGACCTCGAATTTCGATTCCGAGCATACGCCCGAGTCCTATATTTTTCCTACGGACCCTCTGGGACCGTCAAATTACGGGTTCGGGTCTGTTTATCAAAATGTTGACCAAAGTCAACTTTAATCATTTTAAAGCCACAATTTAGCAAATGTCACATAATTTAACATATAAGCTTTCCGGCTACGCGCCCGGATTATGCACGCAAATCGAGACAATTAAAAGTAAGGTTTCCAAGGCCTCGGAAGCATGGAAAAAGGGAGAAAATCGATGATGACCCTTTGGGTCTTCACAATAAATTTCGTCGAAGATTATCATGTTGACATAAAATGCGGCCCAAGCTATAATTACGTTATTTATAGACTAGTGCCATACAAAGTACCGCTTGACCGTGATTATAAGGTATATGGATAATTGAATAATTATTAGTTAATGTGGATTAACAAATTAATTGGGTAAGACTTGTGATAAGGATAAATTTCCCCCAATGTGGCAACAAACAACCTTATCATTCATGACTCATTAAGTCATAAGATAAGGTGGAAAAATAAGGGATGTGGTGGCTGCCACCTCAACATATAGGATAATTATAATGATATTCATTTTTTCAAAAAATGACTGAAGAGAAAATGCATGTGTAACGTTAGCCTATATATGTAGCAAGCAATAGTTTCTCAACTTTTCTGATTTTACATTTTGAACTCCATTTGCAAAGAACCTTAAACTTACTATCTGACCAAATTACTTGTGGATTAAAACAATATTTTTTTACATTTCTGATTTTGGAACAAAGAACGTGAGGCACGAGAGGACACCTCATTTCGTCCAAGAACTCTTAGCCAAAGAGTTCAAGTTCAACAATTGACTTAATCCATTCTGTTTTGCTTACAACGTTGAAAAGCAAAGCAGAACAAGTTCGTCCCAGTATGAATTTCGTCCACATTTCGCAGAAGCAGATCTGTTCGAATAATTTCGAGAACATGTATGTTAAGGTTATCCTTTCTATTCTTTTGGCATGATCCATACGATACGAACGAAATGTACAAATGCACAAATATCATAAATGACTCTATTCATAGAAGTATTAAAAACGCCTATGTTCTTGAATCTTCATATGTCTTATTATTCCATAGTCTGTTCATAGGTCTCACAAAATATGTAAAATAATTTTATGATATTAATCAAAGGTAGAATGATCTTATGACGTACCGAGAGATTCTGTTGTCATATTTCATATTCATTTCATGCATTTATATATGTACATTGACCCATGACTCAGACGGCGTTATATACGCACCATCACTTGATCAGCTGGTATACGATGATAATGCTGCCCACAGTGGCTGAAATATGATTCAAACGACATTATATACGCGTATATATGTAAATATGATTCAAACGACGTTATCTACGCATATGTATGTATGTGTATATATGTATATGAGATATGGGAAAGGTTATGGTGTTATATATGCATCACCACCTGATCAGCTGGTATACGATGATGATTTTACCCACAGTGACCGATATGATATGATTGGATGCCCTCAGAGGCTGATGATGTTATGAGACATGTATCTATGCACGACATGACATTCATATGCATATGCATGACGTTAAATATAATTTATAATTTACAAGTTATTCAGACTTACAGGTTGAGTCATGTACTCTATATTTCTTCCATGTCTCTTATGTATTTATTTATGTGTCTTACATACTCGGTACATTTTTCGTACTGCGTCCCTTTTGCCTGGGGACAATGAGTTTCATGCCCGCAGGTCCCGATAGACAGGTCGAGAGCCCTCCAACTAGGCTATCAACTCAGCGGAAGATGTTGGTGTGCTCTATTTGCTTCGAAGTTGCTCGTTTGGTTAGTATGATTTAGACGTGTATTGTTAGATATGGTGGGACTCTGTCCCGACCTTTATGGAATTGTTGGCCCAAGTTCAGTTGAAGTTTTGAAGATTGACAAATGAACTCAGTGATGGACTTGGTCCATCTGGTGTGACACAGTATATTTCAACCATTGCACATGAGAGGCACGTGAGGAATATATGCACTAAAGATTAAGCAGCAATATCTTCGGAACTGATCGAAAAGATTGCATTTGGGATAAGGAGAACAGTCTCTTTATGAGAAGAGAACACAATCCTAATCTAGGATAAGGGTTGGAGTTTGTATTGGTCAAGGACTCAAATCGACTAAGGATAAGCAATGGAGTCTCGATCAAACACTAATTACTAACTCAATAAATAACTGAGTTGTTCTCTTTTACAGGTAATGCATATACGCAGAAGTTAAACATATTTGAGAGCAAAAGAGCAAGTCTGTTTTGCAAGCAATATATGTGAGATATAAGTGTGCACTCCTGAAGCTACTTGAACAAGATAGAAGAACCAGTTCTATCATTGTGTTTATTCTAAGTCTAGTTCAATTGTAGTAGGATTTGAATTTGTACCTTTCAGCTTTCTTAGAAGCATTTGTGTTAGGTACTTTGTGTATTCAATTTAGAGTTAACTTAATAGTGTCGCAGCAGTTGAGGCTGTGTGCCACACTGGGATTAGTGTTTAATCCTTAGGTTTACAAGAGTTTTGTAAATGCTGTTTTGGCTCATTGATTTTAGCGGAAGTTTGGGAAAATCCTACTGAGTAGTATGTCGTGGTTTTTTCACCTTTTGAGCCAGGTGTTTTCTATGTAAAAATTCTTGTGTTCTTTATTTTTGTTATTTTAATTCTGCAAACAATAGCTAGTAGAACACCTAGAAGAACCAGGTTCTTCTAAATCGAAAAATTGGGTACCATACAAA
>MU667272.1:0-19917 GCA_026770625.1 Nicotiana glauca | reverse complement strand
CCCCGTGTGGTATTGACGTCTGGAACATCAATTGGTATCAGAGCGGGTTATCCTTGAAGAGGCTAACACCTTAGGAAAGATCATCATGAGTGCACCACCTGGTAACTGGTTAGGGAAATCCACTGCTATGCCTCCACTATTCAATGGTCACTACTACTCCTGGTGGAAGAATAGGATGAGAGATAACATTATGGGAGAGGACTATGAGCTTTGGGACATCATCACTGATGGTCCTTTAGCCACTACAAAGAAGACTGTTGAAGGAGTGGAGGTCCCAAAGACTAGAGCTTATTGTACTGCTGAAGACCTAAAGAAGTGGGAGAAAAATGCTAAGGCCAAGAAATGGCTAGTGTGTGGACTTGGTCCAGATGAGTACAGTTGAATCCAAAGTTGCAACTCTGCCAAGGAAATTTGGGACACACTACAAGTGGCCCATGAAAGAACACCTCAGGTGAAGAGGTCAAGAGGAACACTGCTGTATTATCAATATGAGAATTTTACTATGAAGGATGGAGAAACCATCCAAGAGATGTACACTAGGTTCACTACACTGACAAATGAACTTAAGTCTCTTGGAAGGACTATCCTAGAAGAAGACAAAGTTGAGAAGATACTTACAAGAGTCCTGCTTGTTTCCTGGGAAACCAAAATCACAGCTATTCAGGAATCCAAGAATACTGCTACCCTAAAACTGGATGAACTGATAGGGAATCTCACTGCCTATGAACTAAGAAGGCAGACTATGAAGATGGATGCTCCCAAGAAAGAAAGAAGTCTGGCTCTCAGGATCTCAGAAGGATCAGATCTGGAAGATGATGAAATGGCCATGATCACCAGGGATTTCAAGAACTATCTGATGAGAGGAAAGGGTCCTTCAAGAGGAACAACCTTCAACAAACCTAGGGCTCCTGAGAAACAGACAAATGATGGTTGCTTCAAGTGTGGAAAGACTGATCACATGATCAAAAACTGTCCTCAATGGGAGATTGAGTGGAAGAAAGAGAGGGCATACAGAAGGAACAGAAAACAGGTTCAACCAAGAAGGAACAAAGGATCAACTAAAGCTATGGTTGCTGCTTGGGGAGAAACCTCATATGAGGACTCAGAAGATGAAGCTGAGGATGAGCAAGCTCTTATGGCCATCGGAGAATCAGAAGATGAATAGGAGGTAAATATCCTACATCTCAAAGACAAAATTAAATTTTTGTCTAAAGAAAGGTTGGCTGAACTATTGTTAGACTTCATTGATGAGTCTAAAATAATAAATAATGAGAAGGATGTTCTGTCTAGGGAATGTGTAATCCTAGAGGCAAAATGCAAAAGTTTAGAGTCTAAGGCTGATGAGTGTGAAAATAACAATGTTGAGTTGAAGAACCAGGTTCTTGAACTTGAAAATAGTTTCCTAGAACTCAGGTCTGAAAACCTAAAACTGAAATTAGGGACAGGAAAGAAAAAGGCTGATCAATCATTTCTCACACTAGAAGAAAATTTAGGAAAAATGAGAGATGAGATGTATAAGAAAGATGAATCAATCAAAGTCTTAAAAAAAGAACTAGGAAAGGTGAAGCATGAACTAGACAGAGCATACAAATGGAACAAGGCTTCTGATGCACTCTCCTGGCTACAAGAACATCATAGCAGCAATAAGAGAGGACTTGGCTATGGGTATCAAGCTCCAAAATGGGATCCCAAAAGCAAGTACCTCACACTTCCTGAGAATAAGATCTGCACACACTGTGGTAAGACTGGCCATCACAAAAATGAATGTAATGCAAAAGAAAAGGCCAGTAAAAAGAACAAAGCCTTTGTTCAAGAAAAACACAAACTGCCTGGTTAGGCAAAGAAAAACTTGATTCATCCTTTTTCCCATAGAAAGGGACCCAAACTAGTTTGGGTTCCTAAGACTAACCCATAATTTCATTTTGTAGGTCCAAGTGAAAGGGAGTAGCCAAATATGATACATGGATAGTGGCTGCTCAAAACATATGACTGATAACAAGGACCAGTTTCTTTCACTTGAGAACCTAAAAGGAGGTAATGTCTCCTTTGGAAATGGAAAGAAAGGTGAGATCATTGGGGTTGGAAAGGTAGGAAAGATAGACTCTCACTCCATTGAGAATGTCTACTTGATAGATGGCTTGAAATATAGCCCGATAAGTGTGTCACAACTGTGTGACAGAGGTAATCTGTGTGACAGAGGTATTTTGTGATTAACCTTACTACTGACAAGATTGTTTTGCAGGGAAAAAGAGTTAAAAATATTTATATTGTAGATTTGTCAACTCTTTCTGAAAATGAACTCACTTGCTTAAGTGTGTTGATTAATGATCCCCTCCTTTGGCACAAAAGACTTGGTCATGCCAGTCTAAATCAATTGAACAAATTAGTCTCCAAGGACTTGGTGATAGGGTTACCTAATATCAAGTTTAAGGAAGACAAAGTTTGTGAGGCATGTGCTAGGGGGAAGCAGGTAAGGTCATCCTTCAAACCCAAGAAAATGGTAAGTACGTCCAAGAAGTTGGAACTGGTTCATATGGATCTCTGTGGTCCAATGAGAACCATGAGCAGAGGTGGAAAAAGATATGTAATGGTGCTTGTTGATGATTATTCTAGATTTACCTGGGTTCTGTTTCTAACCTCTAAAGATAAAGCATTTGAAATGTTCACTGCTTTTGTTAGAAAAACCCATAAACAATTAGGAAATCAACTTGCATCCATTAGGTCTGATCATGAAACTGAATTTGAAAATGCAAAGTTTGCTGAATTTTGTGATGAAAATGGAATAGATCACAATTTCTCTGCCCCTAGGACCCCTCAGCAAAATGGGGTAGTTGAAAGGAAGAACAGGACCCTTGAGGATATGGCAAGGACCATGCTTCTTTCCAATAAACTACCTCACAACTTCTGGGCAGAGGCTATAAACACTGGATGCTATATAATCAATAGATGCTTGACTAGACTCTTGTAGAGAAAACTCCCTATGAGTTACTTAAAGGGAGAAAACCAAACATATCCTATCTTAGGACTTTTGGTTGTAAGTGCTATGTGCACAATAATGGTAAAGACTCCCTAGACAAGTTTGATCCCAGAAGTGATGAGGGAGTATTCTTGGGATACACATAGCAAAGCATATAAAGTATTCAATAAAAGAACTTTGTGTGTAGAAGAAAGTGTACATGTTGTTTTTGATGAAACTAACATTCTTTCTGAGAGACAGGAACATGAAGATGAAGCCATTGGACTGGTGAAACAATTGAGTGAAGCCACAACACAAGTTAAGGTGGCATCAAAGGAAGGAACATGTGATGGAACAGGTCCTTCTACTCAGGGCAACCTGACAGGGGGAACTAATGTGAGAGAGATTGAACAAAACTCTCTGAAGGAACCTGTCCTTGAACCTGTTCCTTAGCAACAGAACAATGAAGAAACATCCAACAGGAATCAGTTGATTGGAAAATCTTACAAGTACCTGATTTCTCATCCCATTGAGAACATCATCAATGATCCAACATCTGGAGTCAAGACTAGATCTCAACAGAAGAATCTATGTGCATTTGATGCCTTTTTGTCCTTCATTGAACCCAAAAATATTGGTGAGGCTCTACAAGATACAGATTGGGTCAAAGCTATGCAAGATGAGCTCAATCAATTTGAAAGAAGTCAAGTCTGGCATTTGGTTCTAAGACCCAAGGACAGATCAATCATTGGGGCAAAATGGGTCTTCAGGAATAAACTTGATGAAGATGGAACAATTATAAGAAACAAGGCAAGGTTGGTGGTTCAAGGCTACAGTCAAGAAGAAGGCATTGACTATGATGGTACCTTTGCTCCAGTTGCTAGACTTGAACCAATCAGACTCCTCATAGTCTTTGCAGCACATATGGAATTCACTCTTCATCAGATGGATGTGAAAAGTGCCTTCCTAAATGGCTATCTCAAAGAAGAAGTATTTGTGAAACAACCCCCAGGATTTGAAAGCAAAGAATGCCCTGAACATGTACAAAAGCTAGATAAGGCTCTATATGGTCTCAAGCAGGCCCCAAGAGCGTGGTATGAAAGATTGTCAAAATTCCTACTGGAACATGGGTACAAAAGAGGTAAAATTGACAGCACTTTATTCTTAAGGGAAAAAGGTAAAGATCTTCTTATTTTACAAATATATGTTGATGACATAATATTTGGGGCCACTACAGATAGGTTAAGTAAGGACTTTGCAAAACTAATGGGCAGTGAGTGTGAAATGAGTATGATGGGTGAACTCAACTTCTTTTTAGGTTTGTAGATCAAACAAAGTCCAAATGGTACTATGATCCATCAGCAGAAGTACACAAAATAACTAATCAAGAAATTTAAAATGGAAGAATCCAAAGAAATAGATACACCTATTGCAACTGCCACAAAATTAGATGTTGATGAACCTGGTTCATCAGTTGATCAAAAGTTGTATAGGGGTATGATTGGTTCACTTTTGTATCTTACTGCCTGCAGACTTGACATTGTTTTTAGTGTAGGACTTTGTGCTCGTTTCCAGGCAAATCCAAAGGAGTCACACTTGACAGCTGTCAAAAGAATATTGAGATACTTGAAAGGCACAACTGATATGTGTCTGTGGTATCCCAAAGGTAGTAATTTTGACTTAATTGGATATGGTGATGCTGATTATGGAGGTTTGTTAGTGGATAGGAAGAGCACTTCAGGTATGGCACATTTCCTGGGCTTTTATCTTGTATCATGGGCTACCAAAAAGCAGAATTCAGTGGCTCTCTCTACTGCTAAAGCAGAATATGTTGTTGTTGCTTCATGTTGTGCTCAATTGTTGTGGATTAAGCAACAACTGGTAGACTTTGGAATTGAAGTGGGGTGCATACCAATATTCTGTGATAACACTAGTGCTATAAGTATGACAAAGAGCCTGTTCAACATAAAAGGACTAAGCACATAGATGTTAGATACCATTTCTTAAGAGACAACTATGAGAAATGGCTAATCTCCATAGAATTTTATGCTACTGACAAACAAATATCTGACATCTTCACTAAGGCATTGAGTAGAGAAAACTTTGAAAGGAACGAGTTTGAATTAGAAATGATTAAGATCACCTAAACGGTCCAGTTCAGAAGGCACAATGAAAAAAAAGGAAAAAAATGAAATGAAAAAAAATGTTATTTTTGGTTAGGAGTTCTTAATTCATGTAAATATCAAGAATAATTCTTACTCAGTCTCATACTTTAAATAGTATACTCATGTGACATGTGTTTATATGACTCACTGATTTCTTACAAATTTTTCTATTATGACATTTGAGGCATAATCAAGAGAAGTTTCACTTGAAGAACCTGGTTCATCAATATATGTTCATGAGAAAGTTCAGGTATGTTTCTATACTTTGCACAAATAGAAAGATAAAATTATCAATCATGAGCAAAAGTCCTAGTTACACCAAACGTCCAGAAAATGCTACCCGTTGGCAAATTGAACCAGTTTTATTAAAACTAGGAATCTAGATATAACGGGTCTCTTCCCTAAATATTAGCGATCCTCATTAATCACTAAGGAGACTGGAATTCTCAACTGATTAGACTCCTAATTGACCTCTGAAAAGGCTGCCATTACTCATCTAATCATGACCCCTCTTTAAAAAACCCCAAAACACTTATAACTGTCACTTTACTCTCAAACTACTGATCGTATATTTTCTTCTCCAAAATTCTCCACCATGACCAATCCCCAAGACAACCCTGGAACTCCACCACCAGTCTCACCTAACACCACCTCATCTTCCACACCTTCTAGTGAAACCCCAAAACCAAGATTCCATCGCCAGAAAATGTTAGCAAGAAAAACGGTTGCATCTGGTCCTTTGAGGAGGGTTTTAAATAAAAGATTACAGGCTAGTCAGAGAAAAGAAGTCCCAGCCAAAAAGACTGACTCAAGCTCTGAGTCCGACAAATACATCTCTGCTAGTGAAGGAGATGAATCGGGGTCTTCTTACAATGCAAAAAGTCAAGAAACCCCAGGAGAGGTATGTGAGCACGTGATTTTTGCCCTACGAGAACTACTCCCAAAAATTCAAAATAAAATAGTTTTGTGTTTCTTGCGATTTTTGTGAATTTTGTTTTATTTTTATTTTATTGTTCGCATTTGTCTGTGCATGTCTATTTGTTAAATTAATAAAAAATACAAAAATATATTGCATTTGTATTTAGGATTTAATTCAACAATTAGGAGTAATTAAGTTTGTTTTACAAAATGAAAAAAAATCACAAAAACAAAGTACTTCGCATTTTAGTGTTTAATGTCAAATTGTGTGAATTTTTTCTTATTTAATTATGTGTGATAATTATTATTAAGAGTTAATTAGTATTTTTTTAAAGTTAATTATGGTTTTATAATTTAATCTATGATTTCTTATTTTAAAATTAGGAAATAAAAAGGAAAAAAATAAAAGAAAAGAGAAACAAAAATAGGAGAGGAAATTCGGATTGGGCCAAAACCCCTTTTACCCAACAACCAGCCCAATTCCCACGCCTAATCCAAGACCAAAACAAACCTAACCCATTCCCTTACCCGTTCCATAAAAAACCCAACCCAATCCTTAACACTAAACCAAACGACCCTGTTTCACTTCCGGAGGTCGATCACAGCCGTTGGATTCTTATAATCCAACGACTCAACTTAAACTTTCAATTTTAATACCCCAAAGACCCCCCCAAACCCCTAAACCAGTTCCTATTCCAATCACCCCATCCCCCTTAGTCTCGTTCAGAGACGAAAATTCCCACCCCCAAACCCTAATGCCGCCCGTCCACTCCACCGCCCAAAACCCGGCGGCAACCACTCAGTTCACCACCAAAATCACACCCTTGAACCACCAAACCACCCTCATTCCAAATACCTACCTAACTTCCCCTGAATCATGGCCGAATGCCTCGAATCTTAGATCAAAGATGAACCCTAAAGGAACCTAAGCCAGGAATCGATCCGAAAGGAAACAATTGAGGTTGTAATCGACCTTAGTCGTGTGTTCTCAGTCAAGAACACTCGATTAAGGTCCATTTTGGCTTCAAAAATTCAAATTGAAGTTTCTACTGAAATGGTTGAACCGGATTTGAACTCTGAGGTATTTCCCTTTTTTTTCTTCTTTTGTTGTTGTCTGATTAATTTCCTTTATCATTAGTCATTTTACCAATTAGTTCTTTCTTCTCTTTTGGACCCTTTTCTTGGTCCAATTTCATCATTGTTTTTTGTTGTTGTTGATTAGCATATGTCGTAAATTGGTGAGTCAATTAAATAGTTTCGTCCTTTAGTCCGTTTCTTGTAGCTAGCGGGATTCTGTTTAAGATCAAACAAGTCTCTTATAGTTCCTAATTATCATGATAAATTGTTTGGTCTGTTCCTAATATGTTTGTTGGTTTAAGGGGGGTTAAAATAAGTCAATGTGTTGGTTCCAGTATCTGAAAACCTGAACTTAGATTGGCCTTTGGCCAAAGCTGACCCAGGGTAGGGCTGGGATTGACTAACAGGGTGGGTATTTGATTAAAATAAGGTTTGTAGTTTAAATTAAAGGGATTAGAAAAGGGCATGACAATATTGTGTCAGGGCACGCCTGAATTTAAAACTCAGGCTGCCTATACCAGTGTTGGTTAATAAAAGAAAAAAAGAATTTAATAAGGAAAGGGGACAATCAATAGTGGTTCAGGGAATATCATGGGGAGAATAACATTTTCTTAATAGTGTTAATGCTCCTAAGAGCTGGAAAGGCGGTGAAGTTTAGGTATAAAATGCAGGGCAGACCTTAGGAAAAGAAGGGACTGTTTTGATTGGATAGGGCAGTCCTGGAGAGTGTTGAGAGAGGTCCTGAAAATCAGGCTTTTGGAATCAGTTTCAGATGTCACACTTGAAAGAATATCAGAAGTTTTAGATAAAGAAGCAATCAGTTTTCTTAGGTTCTTCTTGTCCCTTTTTAATCAGTCTTAGAGAGTTCTGAGAGGAAATCAGTTGAAGAACTAACTTCATAGAGTTTGGAGAGCTTAAAAACACTTTAAAATACTGAGAGATTGAAATAATGAGAGCTAAAACACTTAAGGAAAACTAAAAGCCAAGAGTTGGGAAAGCTGAAAATTCTAGAACTCTGGAAATCACTGTTCCATTGACCTTTGTAGTTCAACCTCAAGTTTAATTGCTAGTTTTGCTCCTGTTAATTCGCGAGTCGATTGCTGAAAAGTTTTCTAAGGTCTATGGTATCAAATCCAAGCTAAGTTGGTGTTAATTGAAATATCCCGATTGTGTACTGTTTTTCTTTGGAAGTTCTGGTTAAATTTTAAGCTCATTTTTGAGTTTATTTAAGCTGTTGGCGTTTGAGTCTCCTGGTTTTTTGATTGATTTTGAATCTCTCCTGGGTGTGAATTCATTGTTGGGCTAACTGCTGGACATCTGCTGTTATTATTGCTGATCTTTCTTCATTCTTCTTGTATTTTCAACATTCAGGTACACATTTGAATCTTGTCTTGATACAACTTTGAAGTTGAAATGCAGCAATGCAATATATCATCCATTTGCCTCTTGAAATTTATGTATTCTAACTACTTTAGTAGAGTAGATAGTAGACAACTTGTATTTGCTTAGCTTTTCCTTTTGAGTTGTTGTTCTCTGTATAATGGGACTGAAAAACGAATTGTATAAACTTTTATGTATTAGAGTCATATGAACTTTTCAGCTTCCTGTAAGATTAATGGAATAAGGTCCCGTTAGTAGTAGTTAGGTTCCTATTGGTTTTTTGTGCAAATCTGTTTAAAAAGCAATTCAGGACTGAGATGAAACATTTAGTAGTATGCATGTAAAAACTAAGTTAAGGTCATATTTTTGACTGATTCAAACTGAGTAGTGCTATGATACGTTCTAAGCCTGGGTATGAAGTTAAATTCAAAACGCGCAACATCTAGTTCAATTGGGTAAACGTACACTAGTTCACGTATTGCCAACTGCTAAACACATTTAGAATAGCTAGAAACTGATTTGACAATGAGTACTTAGGCCTCTTGTTCATATTAAGTCCTGTTTTCTTCAAGTAATAATTTCGTTAGCTCAAATTCAGTAATGTTAGCTTAAATCACTCGGAGAACAATTAGCTTATGTCGTGTTATTCAAATCATGCATCTTGACTAGTCATTAAATAGGTAGGATCAACAGAACCTTAAGCTTGAATGTGAATAATCAAATATTTTCATTTAAGTACGTGAATACTGGTTTTCTTTGCTAATAAATTATTGGACACCCTTTAAATAACTTGAGGTAATTTGTGCATATTGACTTGAAGTTTGGTGGGGATCCACGGTTTGGGCTCAATAGCCCATTTTCGAGAAGTGTAAGCTTCAGTGATATTTTGAGCGGCCCAGGTCCAGTTCCGTTGCTATGTACGTATGGGCTTGGGTCAAGGCCTATGACCAACCATTCTTTTGACGTAGCCTCGAGTGCAATTTTCCTTATAGTTGGTTTTAATCCAGTAATTAATTAACTAGGACTATTTCTATTATTTTAGAGACAAACAAAAAGTAGAAAAATCTTAGTCGCTTTAGGATTGGCCTTTAAATGAAAACGATGAGACGAGCCTCACCAAATAAAATACATAGATTGAAGGGCCCTCATTAAATGTATATATTAAAATACTTAAATTTCGGGATGGGCTATTTATCGAATTTCGCGGCCTTCTCCAAAATAATAACGCGTTAGTCTCTTTAGGCGCGTATTTTAACAACATTACCTTCCTAAACTCGGGTGCATATTTATGTGACCCAAATCAAAATCTCAACGATGTTAAGATATGTCAAGAACCACGGGTGCATTTATGTGACGTGGTTCGAGACTTGTTTTAATGACGTTGCAATTTTCTTTAAAAATGAATAAAAGCGGTTAAAGTTAAAATTTGCACATAGGTTCATAATTGTAAAAATCAGATAATTTAAGTCAAATATAATAGTTGAGTGGCCGTGCTAGAACCACAGAACTCGGGAATGCCTAACACCTTCTCCCGGGTTAACATAATTCCTTACTCGGATTTCTGGTTCGCGGACTGTAATACAGAGTCAATCTTTTCCTCGACTCAGGATTTAACTGGTAACTTGGGACACCATAAATTTCCCAAGTGGCGACTCTGAATCTTTAATAATAAATCCCATTTCGATTGTCCTTTAATTAGAAAAACTCCCTTATGCCCCTTCCGGGGTGTAGTGAAAAAGGAGGTGTGATAAGGTAAACCCAAGTTTTGTATTTTTTGATGTAGTTGAGAGGGAGGAAAATAGGTTTGTTCAGATAGGGGCTGCCAAAAATGTTGATGGGGCTGAGTCTAGTAAAATAAGAAAGAAGAAGAAGAAGAAGGAGGTTTTAGCTATATGTGGCAGTGGAGAAGAGGGAGACTTGAAGTCAGGGGGAAGTGGGTCAGGTGAAGCTGCAGAGGGATTAGTTAACCTGAGTGAACAACCAGATGAACCTGGTTCATCTGTAGAGGAGACTTTGGCAGACTTGCTGAAGAAAGTTGGGTCCAGCTATGACCCAAAAAAATGCAAGGCCCCCTCCAAAAGGACCCCTAATGCATCCAAACCAACCAAGAAAAGTAAAATTTCATCACCAAAGTCTGCTCCTAGGGTTAGAGCCACAAGAAGTAGAGTTAGGGAGAGTGAACCAGAACTGCAAAAGGCTCTAGAAGAGAGCAAGAAAAAGAAGAAAGAAAAAGAAAAAGAAAAAGAAAAAATATGTGAAAGTTCTGAGGCTGTTGTTGAAGAGGGGGAGGAAGAGATGGAACTGGTCCATCAATAGAGGGGTACGACTGTGGAAGTTCCCACTGCCAAATCAAAGGGAACCAGGTCTTCTACCAAGAAGCCCTCCAAGTTTGTACGTGCTGAACCTTCTGTGGCCAAAAGAACTAGGTCAGCTGTGAAAGGAAAGCAAGTTCAAATAACTGAAGAGGAGGATGAAGAGTGGAGTGAAGAAGAAGGAGAAGATGAGTCAAAACAGGAACATGATAGATTTGCCTTGTTTGGCAAAAGAAAAATTCTGAAGGGAATGTTTCTCAAAGACCTGGAGGAGCCGGGCATGATGAGAATGTTGACTGCACTGGGGGAACAAGGGTGGAAGGACATGGTCCTTCAGATGGATTGTAAATTGGCCAGGAAAGAACTTGTTGAGTTCATGGCTAATGGGACTGTGAAGAATGGGCTGGTAACTAGTATTGTAAAGGGGATGAAGGTGAGATTTGATGCACCCAAGCTGGGCAAGATTCTGAACATTCCTTGTGAGGGATATGATGATTACACAAGGCAAAGGTGACCTTGTCTGGATGGATTGCCTACTGATCTTCAAATCACTAGGAACTTCTGTGACACCAAAGATGATGAAGAGGTGCCTGAGGCAAGGGCTTTTCAGAAGAGTGAGATGAGGCCAGAGCATAAAGTGCTCTTTGAATTTGTGAACAAATGCCTACTGCCTAGACAGGAGAGGAGGCATACAGCTAACTTCATGGACCTGGTCCTTATGCAGTGCTTGGTGGAAGGAAAGTAGATTAACTGGACTGCTTTTATTGTAAAGCTACTAGACAGGGTGCTCAATGGTTCTAAGGCTCATGCCATCCCCTATGGGTTTATTCTGAAAGTTGTGCTGGAAAGGCTGAAGGTTCCCTTGAAGAAATGGGAAACGGCTTCCAGCAAAGAGCACTTTGGCATCAAGACCCTCCAAGACTGTGATTATCTTCTCAGTACAGGACCACTTGAACCTGGTTCATCAGTGAAGACTCCAGTGAATAGCAAGGTCAGAGCCTTGTTCAGGAGGTAGGGACAAAGGATGCTGAGATTGCAAGGCTTCAAGCTCGATTTGCTGAATTGGAGGAAGAAAGGAATGGGTTGAGAGCTGAACTTGCAAAGGAAAAAGAGAAAAGTGAAGGGATGCTCAAAACAATGTTGAATCTGCTACAAACCCAACCCTCCAGCTCCTCAAAGCCTTAGGTTTCCTTGTCCTGTGTTGAAACAATTTAGAAAACCCCCCAGTGACCCAGATTAGGGACTTTCTTTGTTCTGTTTTTTTGTTTCTCATAGTTGGTAGTTTTGTTCTTTCTTTTTGTGGACTGTTATGTTGAAGCATCGCTTATCAATGAATATATGCAGTTCTCTTGCTTTTTGTTAATTCGGATCTTAATAGTTCTCTTTGTTAAGTTGATTTTTGGTTAACTAAATCATGTTTTCACTTGCAGTTGCCCCAGTGGCCATGAGTAATAATAGTTAATCTAGGATTCACATTATTTATGCAACTTTTCGATGATACCAAAAGGAGGAAGATATTGTGCTTACACTCTATTATCTTAACAGTGATGTTTATGATCTAATTAAATATAGCCTTTAATGATAAGTTAAAATTTTAAGTGTTGATATTTCAGCTGAGTTCCATAGGTTCTCTGATCAGTAAAAGTATAGAGTTTGTCATCATCAAAAAGGGGGAATTTGTTGGCCCAAGTTCAGTTTAAGTTTTGAAGATTGACAAATGAAATCAGTGATGGACCTGGTCCATCTGGTGTGACATAGTGTATATCAACCATTTCACATGAGAGGCATGTGAGGAAGATATACACTAAAGATCAAGCAGCAATATCTTCTGAACTGATCGAAAAGATTGCATTTGGGATAGAGAACAGTCTCCTTATGAGAAGAGAACACAATCCTAATCTAGGATAAGGGTTGGAGTTCATATTGGTCAAGGACTCAAATCGACTAAGGATAAGCAATGGAGTCTTGATCAAACTCTAATTACTAACTCAATAAATAACTAAGTTTGTTCTCTTTTACAGGTAATGCACATACGCAGAAGTTAAACATATTTGAGAGCAAAAGAGCAAGTCTGTTTTGCAAGCAATATATGTGAGATATAAGTGTGCACGCCTGAAGCTACTTGAACAAGATAGAAGAACCAGTTCTACCATTGTGTTTATTCTAAGTCTAGTTCAATTATAGTAGGATTTGAATTTGTACCTTTCAGCTTTCTTAGAAGCATTTGTATTAGGCACTTTTTGTATTCAAGTTAGAGTTAACTCGATAGTGTAACATCAGTTGAGGCTGTGTGTCGCGCTAGGATTAGAGTTTAATCCTTAGGTTTACAAGAGTTTTGTAAATGCTGTTTTGGATCATTGATTTTAGTGAAAGTTTGGGAAAATCCTACTGAGTAATAGGTCGTGATTTTTTTTACCTTTTGAGCCAGGCGTTTTCCACGTAAAAATCTCTTTGTTCTTTATTTCTGTTATTTTAATTTCACAAATAGTAGCTAGTAGAACACCTAGAAGAACCAGGTTCTTCTAGATCAAAAAATTGGGTACCACAGAAATCACCCCCCCCCCCCCGTGTGGTATTGACGGCTGGAACATCAGGCATTTATGTATTCTTAGAGGATTGTAGACATATGTCGTATACGTAAAAGATTGTACGGCCTTGTCGGCATATGTTTTGACTTTATAAAGGATTATGTTGTCCTATTAGGCCTGTATGTTATGTGTATATGATGATGTAATAAGAAAGATACGTTACGTTGGTACTCGGTCGAGTAAGGTACTGGGTGCCCGTCGCGTCCCATCGGTTTGGGTCGTGACATACAGTTGATGCCATGCTCCTGAATTCTTCTTTAGAAAAACTTCTGCAAACAGTACTTTGTTTCTTTGATTTTCAAGATACCAAATCTTGCCCAAACTTCACCATGTAGCATGTTACTGACTTCCTGGTTACTACACATGCTCCTCAATCTGAGTCACAAAATGCTAACAATTCTGTGCTTCCATCTGCTGGCATAAACAACCTAAGACCTACAGTGCCTTTAATGTATCTAACTACTCTTATAGTTGCATCCATGTGAGACTGCTTAGGATCATGCATCTATTGACTAAGTACTTGAAATACAAAGGCAATATTAAGCCTAGTCATAGTTAGGTATAACAGTTTACCAATCAGCCTTTGGTAGCTGCTTCTATCTTCTAATTCTTTGTCAACTGAGTTCTCATCAGTGTGAAAAAATTGGTCTAGTTCTACAGAGGAGAGCTTGTGGTTGAACTCTAGAGGAGTAGCAGTTGTTCTACAAATGCCATTTCAGACACTAGCTCAAGTGCATACTTCATTTGATTCATCAAAATTCGTTCCTTGGATCTTAAGAACTCAATACCAAGGAAAAACTTTAGTTCTTCCAGATCATTCATTGTAAACCTGGCTTGTAGATCTTTCCTCACTTGTTGAATGAGTGCTAAGCTAGTTCCTGTCACCAGCATATCATCCACACACATCAACACTACTACAAGATCACAGCCTACCTTATGTGTGAACAAAGAATAGTCATAGTGCGATTGAACAAAGCCCATGTCAATCAGTGCACTAGTAAGCTTCAAGTTCCACTTCCTCGGAGCTTGTTTAAGCCCATACAGTGACTTATGAATCCTGCAAACCTTCAGTTGTTGTTGTAACCCCCCCAGCTGGTAAAGCCATCTGGGATGTGCATGTACACCTCTTCAGAGAGATCATCTTGAAGGAAAGCATTGTGTGCATCCATCTGAAAATATACCATCCAGATGTTGCAGCCAAACCCACCATAGATCTAATAGTTACCATCTTAGCTTCAAGAGAGAAAGTCTCCTTATAATCTAAACCTTCTAGTTGACTATATCCTTTGGTAAATAGTCGAGCCTTATGCCTCTCTGCTTCACCCGTAGGCTTGTACTTCACTTTAAAGAACCATTTACATTCTATAGGAGTCTTACCTTGAGGAAGATTAATAATGGTCTAAGTCTAATTAGCTTCTAAGGCTGAAATCTCAGCTTTCATAGCCTCAATCCACTTGAGATCTGCCTTGGACTCATCATAAGACCTTGGCTCAGTAATGGATAAATAAGTTGCAGGTGATGCCCTGCAGGTAGGTGAGATATAATCGTAGGTACACACTATGAGATAAGGTGAGCACAGGAAGAAGGCTTAGACAGCACAATATAGTCTTCTATCAATATAGGAGGTTTAGTCACCCTAGAAGATCTCCTTAAATCATCTTGAACTGGTGAAAGAAGAGAGGGTGAGGAAGAATGATCAGCAGTATGTGGAGAAGGGGAGAATGGAATAGGCTGGTTACTCAAGGAAGGCATAGAAGGACATGGAGTAGCAGATGGACTGAAGGAATCTTGAGTATGCAGAGCAGGATACTCAGCATCTCTGAACTCTAGAACTGGAAACAAAGGAGATGGGATTGTATGTAGATGTTTGAATGTAAAAATATCTTCTCTTACCACAGTGTCTCTGCTAACAAAGAAGAGTTGAGAGCTCAGGTCATAAAAAACATAACCCTTACGGACAGAGGAACAGCCTAGATAAATAGCAGGAATAACTTTAGGGCAGAACTTATCTGCTTTCTTCAGGTTAGTTGCATAACACAGACTCCCAAAGACTCTAAGATGTTGTAAAGAAGGGGACTTTTGAAACAACTTTTCAAAATGAGATACACCCTTCGGTATAGTAGTAGGCAACCTATTCAGAATGTACACATCACTAGTAACATATTCTCCCCAAAATTTTAGGGGGACACAAGCCTGAAAACTTAAGGTCGTAGCCATATCAAGAATAGATCTATGTCTTCTTTCAAATCTACAATTTTGTTGAGGAGTGTATACACAAGAACTTTGATGAACTATGCCATGTTCTTGTAGAAGTCCTGTGACTTGGTTGTTAAAGAATTCAGTACCATTATGTGACCTTAGACACATGACACTGCAGTGAAACTGATTTTTGACTAATAACAAAAAATTTCTCAAGATCACAATAGATTCTGCCTTGTCATTCATTAAGAAAAGCCAGATAAACCTTGAGTAGTCATCTATTAAAGTCATAAAATACCTCCTACCATTATGAGTAGGTACAATGTATGGCTCCCAAATATCAACATGTATGAGATCAAATGCATTAATATAACATGCATTACTGGAAGAAAAAGGAATTCTTGTTTGCTTAGCAACAGGACAAACTGTACAGAAATGGTCCTTCAACTGAACATTAGGCAGACTTTCTATCTTCTTTAGAACTCTTAATGGTGCATGACCTAACCTCTTATTCCAAAAGACAATCTCATCTGGATACTCATTAGAATTCTTATTTTCAGTACTAGCATTATTTGTTTGAGACTCATTAACAGTAGTATTTACAAGAGGACTGGAATGAATTGGCCTAGGATCTGACAACTGCTTGGGAACATCTCGTTCTTTGTGTTTCAGAATGTAGAGACCATGCTCCTCTTCACCAATACCCATCACCTTCCTATTGAAGAGCTCCTGAAATATGCAGAAGTCAGAAAAGAAAGCTATTAGACATCTTAGATCTTTTGTGATTTTTGACAATTGTCTCTAGTGTGACCTTTAAGATGACAGAAGTCACACTGAAGAGATGACTTTCCAAAGATATTTCTGGGCTTATAACCACGATTGTAACCATCAGTATGTGCTCTATTACTCAGTAGAGTTGTAGGATCACCAACACCAATAGTAGCATTGTTTCTTCTCTAACTTTTCACATTAATGGTCATTGCATACGCCTGGTTTATATTAGGTACTGGTCTAGTCACGAGAATCTGATCCTTAGCATTATCAAAAGTATCATTTAGCCCAGTAAGAAATTGATACAACTTTCGAAGCTGATAATGTTCTGCATTTTGTTTAGATTCTAGACAACCACACAAAGGAGGAGGAACTAAAGCCTCATATTCATCCCATAATTCTCTCAGTTTGGAAAAATATTCAGACACAGATAATAGTCCTTGTGTTAGCTTCCCAATTCCTTGTGTAAGTAGAAGGATCTAGATGCATTGACCTTATCAAACCTCTTACGAAGGTCTTCCCAAAACTTGTGAGCATCAGAAGTATATATAATAGAACTAAATAAATGTGGAGCCACAATGTCCATTATCCAAGCTAACATAATAGCATTACACCTATCCCATAGCTCATATAGGCTAGGATCAAACATGTATTTTCTACAGGTTCCTAACACAAAACCTAACTTGTTTTTACCATGCAATACAATTTGAATGGATCTACTCCACAATGAATAATTCTCAGAACCTCGAAGATAAATTGAAATGAGAATTTCACCTTATGAATCAGACGGGTAGATTTAGAGAGGATGATTGTGATGAGCTAGGTCTACATTTTGATCATGTAGTGTTGGAGTGGCTAGAGCAGAGGAAGTAATTTCTTCGATAGTCATTCTAGTAATTAATTAGCAAGTCTTCAAAAATCAACAATTGAGATTGAAGTTTTCAGTGAATTGAGATTCAATCACAGAGGAATTATCACCGTAAATCATAGATTCGAATTCGAGCTCAATTTGTGAGAATTTTCTACTTACTTCTCTTTACACCAGACTTCTCCAATTTGCTGAACCAAGTAACTTTACCGGAGCTCTGATACCATGTTAATGGAGGTCAGCTATTCAAATGGGCAGAAGAGGAAATGAGACGAGAGAGAGAAGGAAGATAAATGCATTCTCACTCTATCAATATTGAGCTACAAAATCTAAAATGAAAATAAAATGCCATATTTATACACATGACCAACTAACTAACTGACTAACTTGTTAACTTAATCCTACACTAATGCCAACTCATTAACAGTTGGCATACAACTGTATAACTACTTCTAACTACTAGCCTCAACACACATACATAATTCAAATATGATAAAGTTAGATATGTACCTATACACATATTGACAAATGCAATTATGTTAAAATATAATGTAAGTATAAACTGAGATCGATACTAATTATTTATGGCTATCACGATAATAATAGTAATAACGAAACTAAGCCTTAGCAATGCCATACTGGGAATAGTAATTCACACGTATAAATATCTCATTGCTCTTCAAAGATCGCAATTTATGGTTCTCCCAATAACTGAACTACATCGCTAGCTGTCATGTAATTTAGCTGCTTTTTTTTTTTCTTTATCTGTATGGGTTAGAGTATGACCCCGGGATAATTAATGAGATTAATTATATCTTAAGCTAATTAATAAGGGGTATGAACACTTACTAATCACGATACCTGACTATCGGCCGATTCGATCAATAAGGCTAGTCGTAAGGACGGAATCTCAACATAGTCACGGCCCTCCATTGCCAGCTCATACAACTTACAACTATAAATACTAAGAGAAGGAACCCTAGAAAGGAGGGTTGTTTCTTCTTCATCACTATTATCAAGAAAAGAGAGAACATGATTGTAAGGCTCTGAACCTCTCCATAGAGAGGCAGACCAAATAAATACTATCAATAAAAGATCTCTATACATTTCTTCCTAACAAATAACACTTGCCTCTTACGTCTTTCATTTGATCCCTCGATTGTTACGATCTGCTATGATTGGCCCTCAATTTATTTTTATTGTTTTATGCTTGCAAAGTATGTGATAACTTTGAGCTAAACAATTTGGCGCCGTCTGTGGGGATTTCATAGCAGAATCGCGTAGTTTTTCCTCTGACCAAAAGGGAAGAAACGCCAAAGAATAACCCAGCTTGAAAAAGTTAAAGCGGCATATCGGACAAAGGAAACTCAAAGGTCTCGAATCGAGACCCGACTCTTCTGCCACTCCTCTCTCGGATAGGGCAAGCAAGAAGAAGAAGAAGCAGTCCCCCTCCCCTCGAGGGAGGATCTCTTTAAGGCATCTCCCGCATCCCTGATACGGGATCCAGTCAAAAATCGGCATAAAGGTATCTCGAACCGAGAGTCACCTCAGGCCAGCCTACATACCTCGGTCGGAAAGATAGCGCGTAAGCCGCTCAAGATCTCGAATCAAAATCGAGCATCATCTGTCAAACACCGACATAACAAGATCCAGGCTACGTGCCTTCGCCAAAAGTTCAACTATGGTTGAATCAAAACTCAGGCTATGTGCCTTCGCCAAAATTTCAACTATGGTTGAATCAAAACTCAGGCTATGTGCCTTCGCCAAAATTTCAACTACGGTTGAACCAAGGCTCAGGCTACGTGCCTTCGCCAGTAAAAATTACAAGTTCAACTACAAGTTGAACTAGGACTCAGGCTATGTGCCTTCGCCAAAAGTTCAACTATGGTTGAATCAAAACTCAGGCTATGTGCCTTCGCCAAAAGTTCAACTACGGTTGAATCAAGACTCAGGCTACGTGCCTTCGCCAGTAAAAATTACAAGTTCAACTACAAGTTGAACTAGGACTCAGGCTAGACGCCTTTACCAAAAGTTCAACTACGGTTGAATCAAGACTCAGGCTATGTGCCTTCGCCAAAAGTTCAACTACGGTTCCCTCAAGACTTAGGCTACGTGCCTTCGCCAATAAAAATTACAAGTTCAACTACAAGATGAACTAGGACACAGGCTATGTGCCTTCGCCAAAAGTTCAACTACGGTTCCCTCAAGACTTAGGCTACGTGCCTTCGCCAATAAAAATTACAAGTTCAACTACAAGATGAACTAGGACACAGGCTATGTGCCTTCGCCAAAAGTTCAACTATGGTTGAATCAAAACTCAAGCTATGTGCCTTCGCCAAAAGTTCAACTACGGTTGAATCAAGACTCAGGCTACGTGCCTTCACTAGTAAAAATTACAAGTTCAACTACAAGTTGAACTAGGACTCAGGCTATGTGCCTTCACTAAAAGTTCAACTATGGTTGAATCAAAACTCAGGCTATGTGCCTTCGCCAAAAGTTCAACTACGGTTGACTCAGGTCTTTATAAGCCACACTTACTTGCCCTCCTAGACCTTGCATGTTTCGAAACGATTGTTCCAGACTTTTTACTTTGTGAATCATTTTCTCATGTTTGGGGTTCTTGGGTGGTTTCTCTTCTTCAGATATATCAATGAGAGGAGTGTACGGGTATGGCTCATGAGGT
>MU667270.1:47764-79113 GCA_026770625.1 Nicotiana glauca | reverse complement strand
GTGAGGCGATTTCCGGTGGGCGGAGCACGGTGGGGGAAGGCGGAATGGGGTATGGTCTCTGAAGACCCTGAGAGAGACGGAAGGGGGGGGGTTCTAAGGGGGGTTGGGTCGTTGGGGAAGATATATACCAGGGTTGAGATTTAATCCAGATCGTTAGATCAATTAAGATCAATGACCTGAATTAATTACTTAATAGAAACGACGTCGTTTGTTTAAGTGGGAGACTGGGTCGGTTTTTTTAACGGGTCAGAGTCGGGTTGCAAGGAAAGTTGGTGATCGTTTGATCAAATAAAATGAACGGTTGAGATAAACTGACTTAAAACGGTGTCGTTTCTTTGATGCTAGGGGCAAATTGGACCACTGATTGAATTGAGATCAACGGTCCAGATTGGGTGTGACAGAAATGACGTGGTTTGGACATCTATGCATCCTGATCATTTGGACCGGGTAAGGGGTGTTTGGACTGGTCTATTTTGGTGTTATTGGGCCTAGTTTCCCTTTTAATTCAAGTGGCCCAATCCGATTTTCTTCTCCATTTTTCATTTCCTTAAATTCTAATTAACAAAACCAAAATTCTAATTTAAATGATAAAAATCAAAAATTAACTAAAATGCTAATTAACTCCTAATAATAGTTATCACACAATTAAATACCAATTAAAATAGAATCTCACAATTTGACATTAAATGCTAAAAATGCAAAGTACGTATTTTTTGTGATTTTTCCATTTTTTGTAAAACAAACTTTAATTACTCCTAAATATAGAATTGAATCCTAGATGCAAATGTAACATATTTTTGTATTTTCATTAATTTAAACAAATAAAATGCGCGCATAAACAGAAACAATTACTAAAAATAGCACGAAAAATCCACGAAATGCACAGAATAAAACAGACAATTTTTTTGTTTTGATTTTATGGGAGTAATTCATGTGAGGCAAAAATCACGTGCTCACAATACCTGCAATTGACTAATACAAGCGTATCGTGTAGAATTTAAATGTGATGCAAGTTCCCATTGGACCATGAATGTTGCCTTTGGACAGTTAGGATGACGTCCTGGGCCATGTAGCGCATAATAAAGGATTCACATGCTACAAATTGATGTTCTCGGGGTATGATAACGATGCCTCCGAACCATGATGCCTTTGAATAATGATGTGCAAATATGAAGCGGGATCCTCAGGCCATGACATGGCGTTCTCGGGCTATGAAAATGGTGCCTCCAAACAATGACGCCTTTGGATAGTTTGGCGGTATTTCAGCTGATGTAAAGCATAAATATAAAATGGCGATGTTTCAGCCGACAAAGGTTTAAATATAGACTGGCGATCTTTCAATCGATGCAGAGAATTAAATAAAGCTGGCGATGTTTCAGTCGATGTAGAAAATATAAATGGCGATATTTCAGCCAAAAGAAATTTAAATATAAACAGGCGATCTTTCAGCCGATGCGAGGGATTTAAACAAAATTTGCGATGTTTCAGCCATGCAAGATTTAAATATAGCTAGCGGTATTTCAGCTGATGCAAATAAGAGGTGGCGATATTTCAGCCATGCAGGGTGGAGACACTGCTTAGTCTCGGAAGGCAGAAAAGTAGCCTTATGCAATGCAAGGAAATGTCGAATGGAGACAGAGCTTAGTCTCGGAAGGCAAAAAGGTAGCCTTATGCAATACAAGGAAGTGTCGGATGGAGACAGAGCTTAGTCTCGGAAGGCAGAAAAGTAGCCTTATGCAATGCAAGGAAATGCCGGATGGAGACAGAGCTTAGTATCAGAAGACAAAAAGGTAGCCTTATGCAATGCAAGGAAATGCAGGATGGAGACAGTGCTTAGTCTCGGATGGCAAAAAGGTAGCCTTATTCAATGCAAAAAAATGCAGGATGGAGACAGTGCTTAGTCTCGGAAGGCACAAAGGTAGCCTTAATGCAAGGAAATGCAGGATGGAGATATTGCTTAATCTCGGAAGGCAGAAAGGTAGCCTTATGCAATGCAGAAGATAAAGGCGAGTAATAATGAAATCTCTTAGCTGAAAGATGATAGCTGATAGCTGATTGTGTCATTATGACTGCTGGGGATGTCGTCTGCAGACAACACCTGTAAGTAAGCGATGATTCTGAGAGATGTATTCCTGAAAAGGTATGAGTATGAAATTGTATGCTGATGATTTTATTTCTTGGGGTGCCTGCATTTAAAGAAAAATCGTGAGATTTTGTAAAGGGGGGAAGGTTAGTCCGTCTTCCCGTAGACTTCACTTGTCCTACTTGGCTCTTTCTTTCATTGGGGTATCATCGCTAAACAAAGAAATTTGATAGTAGCCATGCATTATTTGGTAATATAATTTTAAAAGTATGATGTAAATACGTAATTTAAAAAATGATTTTCTTTTAGAAGAACCGACGACTGCGACACGGTTCAAGACATTGCGACCTCTTTTGCTCCGAAATTTTGAGGGTCCTCCTCAAAATTCTACCCTAGTTTAATGGGCTGGTGTATCTGACGGCTGCGTGCGATGAAGGATTGAGAATCAACTTCGGAATTTTGAGGGTCCTCCTCAAAATTCTGCCCCAGTTTCCAATTGCGAGGGAAATGAAGATTTTGTTGAATTGTGACCGAACCCATATGGCTGCCTACGTATCCCCTCTTAAACGGGAATCAGGTCAGGCGTAGTTCAAATTACATCATAAAGAAATCATAATGGATACACATAGTACCACTTCACTACATCTGAATAGATTGGCTTTGGCCAAACTTCTCCGTCCATTTCTGTGAGTATGGGGGATCCTTCTCTTAGGACCCGGTGAACCATGTATGGGCCTTGCCAATTAGGAGAGAACTTTCCTTTGGCCTCAGCCTGATGTGGAAATATCCTCTTCAGTACTAACTGCCCCGGTGTGAATTGTCTCGTTTGACCCTTTTGTTGAAGGCTTTGGACATCCTGTTCTGATACAATTGACCATGGAAAATTGCGTTCATTCTCTTTCTGTCTATAAGGGCAAACTAATCGTAAAGACTCTTTACCCAATCTCTATCTTCAAGTTCTACTTCCTGTATAATCCTCAGGGAGGGAATCTCTACTTCGGCTGGGATGACTGCCTCGGTACCGTAAACCAGCATATAAGGATTCGCCCCAGTTGATGTGCGGACTATGGTGCGATATCCCAATAAAGTAAATGATAGCTTTTCGTGCCACTGCTTGTGTTTTTCTATCATTTTCCTCAGTATCTTCTTGATGTTCTTATTGGCCGCTTCTACAACTCCATTCATCTGAGGCATGTAGGCTGTAGAATTCTTGTGCTTGATCTTGAAGGTTTCACACATCGCTTTCATCAGATCGCTATTGAGATTGGAACCATTATCAGTGATGATTGTCTCTGGGATGTCGAACTGGCAAATGATACGGTCGCGGGCAAAGTCTGCCACAACCTTCTTGGTTACTTCCTTATATGATGCTGCTTCAACCCATTTGGTGAAATAACCAATTGCCACTAGAATGAACCTGTGCCCGTCTGATGCGGCAGGCTCGATAAGTCCGATGACATCCATTCCCCAAGCGGCGAACGGCCATGGTGAGCTTGTTGTATTGAGCTCGTTTGGAGGAACCTTTATCATGTCTGCATGAATTTGGCAATGATGGCATTTCTGAACATACTAGATGCAATCTGTCTCCATAGTCATCAAGAAATAACCGGATCAGAGTATTTTCTTGGCTAAGACAAAACCATTCATATGCGGACCACATGTCCCTGCATAAACTTCTTCCAACAACCTGGATGCTTCCTTTGCTTCGACACACCTTAGTAACCCCAAATCGGGAGTCCTCGTGTACATGATTCCTCCACTGTGAAAGAAGTGATTGGATAAACTCTGCAGTGTGCACTTTTGAGTAGTGTTTGTAAGTTCTGGATACTCTCCTGTTGATATATACTTCTTAATGTCATGAAACCATGGTTTTCCATCTGCTTCTTCCTCGATATGAGCACAGTAAGCGGGTTTATCCTAGATTTTTACCGAATAGGATCAATGAAGTTCTTATCTGGATGCTGAATCATGGATGATAGAATGACCAATGCATCGGTGAACTCATTCTGGACCCTGGGGACATGCCAGAATTCTGTCTTTGTAAACCTCTTCCTCAACTCCTATACATGATGCAAGTATGGGAGTATCTTGGAGTTCTTGGTTGCCCACTCTTCTCGGACATGATGCATGAGCAAGTCGGAATCCCCGATCACTACTAACTCCTGAACGTTCATGTTAATGGCCAGCTTGAGCCCCAAGATACAAGCTTCGTACTCGGCCATGTTGTTCGTGCACGGGAACCTGAGTTTGGCGGACACCGGGTAATGCTGACCTATTTCTGATACTAAAACTGCTCCTATGCCAACTCCTTTAAAGTTTGCTGCTTCGTCGATAAACATTCTCTAGCCATCATAGGATTCCGCAATGTCTTCTCTTATGAAAGAGACCTCCTCGTCAAGAAAATACATCTTTAGAGGCTCGTATTCTCTACCCATGGGATTTTCGGCAAGATGATCAGCTAGTGCTTGTCCTTTGATCGCTTTCTGGGTCAAGTAGACAATATCAAATTCACTCAGCAGGATTTTCCATTTAGCCAGCTTGCCCATGGGCATGGGCTTTTGAAAGATGTACTTCAGCGGATCCACCCTTGATATGAGATAGGTGGTATAGGTACAGAAATAATGCCTCAACTTCTGAGCCACCCAAGTCAGAGCACAACATGTACATTCTAGTAGGGAATACCGGGCCTCGCACGGGGTGAACTTCTTGCTGAGATAGTATATGGCTTGCTCTTTTCTTCTTGTTTCATCCTGTTGTCCTAAAACAGAGCCGAATGCTACATCCAGTACTACAAGGTAGAGCAATAGCGGTCTACCTAGTTCGGGTGGGGCCAGGACTGGCGGCGTTGACAGATATTCCTTAATTCTGTCGAAGGCCTTTTGACAATAATCAGTCCATTTAGTGGCAGCGTCCTTCTTCAACATCTTAAAGATTGGTTCGCAAATGACAGTGGACTGAGTTATGAACTGGCTGATGTAATTGAGTCTCCCCAAGAAACTCATAACCTCTTTCTTGTTCTTTAGTGGTGGAAATTATTGAATGGACTTAACCTTTGATGGATCCAGTTCTATTCCTCGTCGACTTACGATGAACCCAAGTAGTTTTCCGGCAGGAACCCCGAATGCACACTTGGGGGATTTAATTTCAGGTTATACCTTCTCAATCTGTTGAAGAACTTTCTTAAATCTTCCATGTGGTCAGTTGCTTTCTTGGATTTTATGATGACATCATCTACATACACCTCGATCTATTTGTGTATCGTGTGATGGAAAATAGTAGTCATAGCCCTCATGTAGGTGGTCCCAGCATTTTTTAATCCAAACGGCATCATCTTGTAACAATACATTCCCCATGGTATAATGAAAGTCATTTTCTCCGCGTCTTCTTCGTCCATCCATATCTGATGGTACCCAGCAAAACAACCAAAAAATGACTGCAGCTCGTGCTTGGCATAGTTGTTGATCAGGATGTGTATGTTCGGTAACGGGAAGTCATCTTTCGGACTGGCCCGATTGAGGTCCCGGTAGTCGACACAGACTCTGACCTTCCCGTATTTCTTTGGCACTGGCACAATGTTGGCTAACCATGTCGGGTACTCCACTACCCTGAGGACCTTGGCTTTGACTTTTTTGGTAACTTCTTCCTTGATTTTCAAACTCATGTCTGGCTTGAACTTTCTGAGCTTCTGCTTTACCGGTGGACATGTCGGATATGTTGGCGGTTTGTGAGCTACAATAGATGTACTGAGATCGGTGATATCATCATATGACCATGCAAATATGTCCTTATATTCTTTTAAGAATTCAGTGTACTCTTCCTTTTCTGACGGTGACATGTGAACACTGATGTGCGTTTCCTTGACATTCTCTGTATCCCCCAGGTTGACGACCTCGGTTTCGTCCAGGTTAGACTTAGGTCTATTCTCAAAGTCTTCGACCTCTTTAACGACCTCCTCTGGTATTTGATCCTCTTATGAGTCCATATCCATTTGTTGTGTTACCTCGTTGCATGTCACATTCGTCGGTTCATCAAGATAGGTAATAGTAATGCTTTCTAAAGTAAAGTAAATGGAAGAGAAAAAAATAATAAGAGCGAGATTTATAAGAAACTAAAATTCTTTGATAAATCCCAAAATTATTTTGAACATCGGAGCTCTTTTCAAAATTTAAAAATAATGCTGAAGGGAAATCAACTAATCAAAAGTAAAAAAGAAATGTGTAGTGCTTTGTTCAGCCTTGCTACCCCGAAGCTTTCAGGGCCTTGGTGGTTCTGATGGACCAGTTTTTTAGGCGCTCTCCTCGGCTCACCTCCTGTATGGAAGGGCCTTCCTCCTCAAAAATGATATGACAGTCCATATTGTATTCTTCCAAGAACATATTCTTCATTGCCGCCAATGTTTCTTCTTCCTCTGACCTATATAAGATGTTTGTCGGCTGGAAAGTCTGTTCCAGGCAGGGTATCGGGTGCTCCAGCGGATAATAGGGGCCGCGCCATGGTGGCGACCAGTTCTGGAATTCTTCCCAAGTATATCCATACCCTAACCCGAAAGTGGTGCCACGCTTCTTCAGTTTGATAGGCTTAGTAGTTCCCTAGAGGTTCTTGCCGAGCCCTTTTTTAGGTTCATACCCGCTCCAATTCAGGATACTTTCTATCTTGTTATCCCACCACTTATCTTTGTCCACAGCATTGACTCGCTCAATTTGGTGGTAGGTTTCTCCTCCTAGTTTCCTTCTTCCTTCAATTGCTGGGATGGCTTGGCGACTGTATATGGGGTTACTCCCGTCACCATAATAATCACCTCTTGGTGATTCTACTTCTTCACTGCCTGGTTCAGGGTTGATGCTACAACTCCAGCGGCGTGGATCCAAGGTTGTCCCAGTAGTAAGTTGTAGGATACTGGGATGTCTATTACTTGAAAATCAACATCGAACCAAGTTGGTCCCATTTGCAAACATAAACTGATCTCCCCAATAGTGGACCTTTGGGTACCATCAAAAGCTTTGACGTTGATAGTCCCATCATTGATTTCATGTAGACTCTTCCCCAATGTTCTGAGGGTCACCAATGGACAAATGTGGAGGCTGGACCTTGCATCGATCAAAGTCCTGGTGATGAAATAGTCTTCGCATTGCACAGTGATGTGCAATGCCTTATTGTGGCTTAAACCTTCAGGGGGCAACTCATCCTCATGGAAAGTGATTTTATCACTCTCCAATATCTGCCCGACCATGTTCGCCATCTCTCCTCCAGTTATATTGCTGGGTACGTATGCTTCACTCAGTATCTTCATCAGGGCATTCTTATGTGTCTTGGAGCTTTGCAGCAGAGCTAGAATGGAGATCTGCGCTAGTGTTTTATTTAATTGGTCCACATCTGAGTATTCTTTTGACTATATCTTTCGCTATAGATCATCAGGCCCAGTTTCAATAGGACGTCTAGAGGCCTGCTTACTTGATTCAACTAAGTGCTCTGAAGTATAAATTCTGCCAGTCCTGGTCATACCCTGCGCTATAATTGCTTCTCTAGACCTAGTTTTTCACTTCCTTCTTGCCTCGATGGTGTAATCCCAAGGAACGGCATGTGTATAGAATGGCGTTACGGCTGACATTGCTACAGGAATGGGCACTCTTGTCTTGAGAGGCAACACAACAACTTCAAATGGTACTTTTGGAGACCCAAACTCCACCTCAATTGGCTCTGCGGTCCTTGCGGATGACGGTGTTTCAAGCTCGAGAGGTATGCACATGTTTACTTCAGCATCCCCAGAGGGCTAGATATAGACTACAATTGGATTTAGTGTGACTGTTGGTTTCTTAGTCTCGTCACCTTCGGCAATCAATCCAATTGACCCTTTGGACTACAAGGGATTGTTTCGAACGTTAGGAGCAGGATCCTTGGCCACAATGATTTTGTTGTCAATTAGAGCTTGGATTTTGTCTTTTAGAGATCGACACTCATCAATGGTATGCCCTTTTATGCCGGAATGGTATGCACAGGCTTTGTTTGTATTTACCCATTGGGAAGGATTTCTGGGTTATGGCAGGGATTGGGGTGACGTAACCGGTTGCTTTAAGTATTTCTTATAGTTGGTCGATTGGCTCGGCGATGGCGGTGTATTGCTTGGGAGGTCTACAGTCGAAGTTAGGGCGTGGCCTAGGGAAGTTTTGGCGGGCGGGAGGTGATTGGTAGGGAGCATTATAGGCTTGGTAGACGGGTGCAGGTTGTGAATATCTTGGTGAGGTAGGGTGATATGTGGGGGAGGGGAATGATTGGTAAGTAGGTGATGGAATTTTGTAAGAGGGCGGAGGTGCTTGGTAATTTGGGATAGGTTGGTATGTGAGAAGGGGTACCGAGTAGGCTTGTTATTTTACTAGGGACTTGGTTCTCTGTGCAACCATCACGGCACTCATGTCCTTTTTCTTGGACGCGCCACCAGATTTTAGGGCTTTGTTGGTAGCCTGCAGTGCCTCAAAATTAGTGACCATACCGCTCTTAATGCCTTCCTCGATCCTTTCTCCTAGCTTGATGATATCGGAGAATTTTTGGCCCTCTATCAACATTAACCTCTCTTAATACTATGGATCTTGAGCTCGGATGAAAAATCGGTTCATCTGTTCTTCTTCTAAGGCTGGCCTGACCTTAGCAGCCTCGGATCTCTATCGAGTAGCATACTCGCGGAATGTCTCTGTGGGTTTCTTTTTTAGATTCTGGATGTAGAAGATATCCGGTGCATTTTCTGTATTGAACCTGAACCTGTCCATGAAATCGGACGCCATTCCTACCCAGCTTGTCCACTTTTTGGGATCTTGGCTAATGTAACAAGATAGTGCATTGCCTTTCAAAATTCTCGTGAAGAGTTTCATGCGAATCTTTTCATCTCTTCCTACGCCGACCAGCTTATCACAGTATATCCTCAAATGGACTCTAGGATCCCCCGAGCTGTCAAACATTTTGAACTTGGGAGGTTTGTACCCCGTGGGAAGTTCGACGTCTGGCTGAATGCAAAGATCCTCATAAGTCAGCCCCTCAATGCCTTTGTTTCCTTCAACGCCCTGGACCCGGCTAGTCAATTTCTTGAGCTCGGCAGCCAGGTTCTTGATGAGAGAGTCTTTGTCACCAGACTCTGGTGTGTTTGTAATGGGATGAGTGTATTGTGGTAGGGTTTCCACATAGAAGGGAGTGTGGTGGGGATGATTATTTGATGGTTCAGGGATGATGAGTGGAGTGTTGTTGTGGCATGTGTTGCAATTTTGATGAGTAGCGGTTTGATTCTACGGCTTCGGGATATTCTGTGGAGGTATGGGGTGTTGAGCATTGGGAAAGTTGACGTCTGGAGTAGTGAGGGAGAATGACAAGCTTGCCAAGTTCCGAACTTGGTCTAGTTCTTCTTGAAATTTCAGTAACCTCTGTTCGAGCTGAGCTGCATATTTTTTGGATGCCTGAATACCCTGAGGAACCTCTGCCCTTTCAACCGAGTTCTTTTTTCTGGCGTTGTTCAAATCTTCCATTTTTGCTTTGCTCATGTTTTTTATAGGACTTGGAGGAGGAGGGGTGGAGGGCCCTTAGAACTTGTGGAGTAGGATGACAATGCCAGAGTGCACGAACTAACCTTTTGGGGAGGGGAATAAAACAAAATAAAAACAAAAAGGTAATAAGTTAGTATGGATTCCGAGAAAAATATTGCAATATTTAAACACATAGTATATGAATATAAATCATGTCCTAAATTGGGTGCCTCATTGCGCCCGATGTAGGCCTAGCGACAAGTTGATTCGTAGAACTTATAATGCTAAATGCCTCATTTTATTGATAAAAATAAGATGAATTCCAAAACGACACTAAAATTGCAGAAAGTAAAATGTCACTAATGGTCATTGGCCTTATTACATTTCAAAGTGAAAAAAGAAAAGATACTCCTATCTATTTGTCCTCGAAGGACCTTCCCCAAATTTGGCATCTTTGTCTCCATCGACCAGCTTCACCAGCTCACGCAATCCCAGCAGCAGATAAGCCCTTGCCAAATGTACTCCTTCATTTCCCTCTGCGTTTTGCCAATTCTCGATCCTCCGAATGTATTTTCGTTCCACGTCTACCAACCCTCGCTCCAGATTCCCTAGACGATTGTTGGCTCTGACAGCCATATCTTTCCATTCCTCGATCAACTTTTGATTTGCTTCTTGAATTTCCTGATATTCACTCTCGCACTCCCTGATCCTTTTGCGCAACTGACTGTATTTAACCTGTATCTCAGCACTTTCGTCGATGACCCTGTGACCCCGAACAGACCCGGGTTGTCCGAATCCAGCATGATCTTCTTCTAGACAACCTGGATAGTATGAGGTGTAACCGGCATGATACCTGCTAGGCTCTATGGAATCCTTTTCCAGGATGATCTTACTGTTCCACATATGTTGAGCTTGACACTTGTATGGACTATCGTCGTCTTGGAAATCAACCCTGAAATGACTCATCTTCTCGACCTTTGGTACGACTTGCTTTCTCCCTGCCTGCCTCATGACTCAGAGAGGGATATATGGATAAGTTCCCCTCAGACCAATGAGTATAAGAATTGGAGTGTCCCGAGAGCGGATGATGAACTCTCCAGTGGGAAACCATTTGAATATCCACTGCACCTTGTCTTCTTTCAAGTTTTCAAACAATTCTACCCATCCTCGAGCATCCCCCGACTGAGAAAACATGCCAGGCATATAGTTCATTCTCTTGGGATGGTTGAAGGCTATATGATAATTCCATGGCCTTCGCTGAAGCTCTTAATGGTATCAACCCTTTTGGAGATGTTCTATAAACCATAGTTGAAGTAGTAAGTTGCAACCCTTAAAGTGACAGGCCCCTCGTTGACAGTTCCCCAAGGCTTGGTAGATCTCAGCAACAATCATGGGCACTATGCTGAAAGGCTGTCCTCCAATCCCTTCCATTAATGTCATAGTGACCATGACTAGTCTGGTATGGATCCTAGCCTTCTTCATAGGGGACAGTATCATTCACAAAAAGTAGAACATAAAGACAAAGACCCTCCTATGGATATGCCTTAATGATGTGAGGGTGAATTCAGTTGGATAGGTGCGGTAGGACTTTATATGACCGTACCTCTCGTACAGATAGTCGAAAGGAATATAAGAGTCCTTCAAACAAGTCAAATCTGAGTTTCTCTTCAACCCCATCAATTTGAAGAAACCCCTTCCCTTGCGGTTTTCTGGTATGAGCAAACCTGGAGTCTCCCAAGGAATACCGGCTAACCCACCTATTTCTTCGAGCAATGGGGTCATTTCAAGGTCCCCAAATCGAAATACTGATCTATCACTGTCCCAGAATAAGGCCGCTGCCTCTATGATTTTGTTATCAGGCTGGATTTCCAAAAGAGAGGGTAAGTTTCCCAAATACTTGCGGACAAGAGTCTGGTCACTGGAATGAAGGTCTTCCCACCAGCATAGCAACCTTGGGTGAATTTTGGTTACCATGCCGAACCTGGGGATTTCGTGCCTCATTTCTACAAAATAAAGTGTTATACCCTACCCCCGCCGGACTCAACTATTTAAATTAAGAACTAGCATAAACAACATTCGGTTATCAAATAAATGCACAGAATATGGTGTTGTCTGTTTGGGTTCCAGGGGAATCCAGTGGACTTTGGACAAGGCTATCTTAAAGAGTCATTATGTGGATGGCATAACTGACTCGACTAAGTTTGACAGTGATGCATGAACAATTAAATAGAATAAGGTTTCTATGGGGTGCTAGACCGGTACCCTTGAGCGGACAACTCAAGAGAGAAAGGCACGGAATCGTCGACTGCACCGTTGATCGACTGATTTTACCTCAAATACGCCTTTGTCAAATTTATGGGTAATAATATCGGAAGAACGCAACAACTCATCAAGCGTTGTTATGGTATTTGTTTGGCACAAGTAGAATATGATGTTGAAGATGCAATTACAAAAATGAAACAAATTGTCATGTATTTTCACGTTCATAATAATTAAAATAATTGCTCGAAAAATTACAATGGTATTGAAGGAAAACAGTAAATGGAAGCGTTAAAGAAAAAGAAACAAAAAGACAAGTCAGTTTCGAATAAAGGCATTAGACAAAGAAATAAAGAAAACAATAAAGTCACATATAACATGAAGTGGTAAAAGCCTAAAGAAGTCTCCAGAAGAGTCGCCATGCTGTCGACGCCCTCTTTTTCTCGCGAAATCGGGTTTACGACATTTGGGAGGACAAATCTATTCCTGTTTGGGAATTGGGTTTTTGGAATTGAAGATTCACCACCTAATGATTAAGTGCATTAGGACACTAAGGGTTTTGAGTTGGAAAACCAGAGTTCGGGTAAGGGCAAGAAATTATCTCGAGGGGAAGGTGTTAGGCACCCCTCAAGATCCACTAGTGTGGTTCCCGACCATGTTATATTGTGACTTTAAGGCAAACAAGTATACCAATAATTTTACACATAAGGGTTACAAATAGGTATGTAACAAGCATGTTGGAATCTACAATTTGTTTGAGGGAGGGTCTAAGTGCAGAAAATTAGTCAAGACATTGAATAAACAAAGAAGAAAAATTTAGAAGGAAAAGGAATAATGCAGTAAAATTAAAGGGGAGCTTTGGGTAGTTGAAAAGACAGAATTTATTGATATTAAACAAAGTTACATAAAGGAAAGGGGTCCTAGGTTTTTGAAATACATGGATCATCCACACAACACCGGTAACCAATCGTACGCGTAGTGTTATCGTGTGATCATCATCTCCATGTCTACCATTCCCACCCCGTTAAGGTATTAAGCGCAGAATGGTATTTCCTACTGCATGCTATTACCCGTCCCACTTATCAGTCCTGGAGGCATTTAAGACTACTAATCCTAAAGGGAGGGAGCTTGGCTTTTCAAAGGTTTAAAAAGGATAAAATTCTAGGGCAATAATCAAAACACGTAAAGCAGTTAATGGAAAAATAAGAACAATTAAAGGCTCAAGTAGGCCTCCTCACTTAAAGAAACGAATTGTTTAGCACGTCTTACATATACTGTTTAGGCCCTTGGTTAAAATTAGGGTAGGAAGAATTGATTTACCATATATTTCCCAGATAGGGAGTCCGAATTAGTCTTGCTAAGATGTAGTTGCAGAAAACTGACAATTGATTAATTATCTAACTATTTATCTGTTAAACAGGATCTACAGGCATGATATCTATTAATTCAGAGACAGGGGAGAAAAAACTGATTGCAAAACTATTAAGCTCTGCGAGTGTTAGACGAATTAACACTAATTTTAGCTTTAAAAGTCAAGTGGGCAATTCATATTTAATTGATTACTCCTATAGGCATGCTTTCTAGGCGTCACTGATTTTTGTATGCAGAAATCCTCTAGGTAGGTCATCAAGGTGTGGTTGATTTATTTTTAGATCCTACAAATAGATTTTGCCTAGTGACAGGTGCACATGCAAAAATGCAGGAAATCCTATAGGCATATCATCTACATGAGGTGCAGAATTTCAGTATTGATTCATTGACATGGTATATATTACGAAGTGCAGAAAACCTATAAGCATGGTATCTACGTGAAGAATGCAGAATTTGAAAGTGATAACCATATGAACATGGTTTCTACACAGAATTTTGAAAATATTAATCCTATAGACATGGTATCGACGTGAAATTACAGAATTTGAAAGTGATAACCCTATGAACATGATTTCCAGGTGAAAGTGTAGAATTTGAAAGTATTAATCCTATAGACATGGTATCTACCCCTTTGACATGCATTCAATCCCACCCCACTTTCACTATACCCCCAGTAATTGTTACAAAGTCTATTACAAAGCTTATTACAGACCAAGTGAATCAAAAAGAATAATAAAATTACATCAAGATTACATCTACATCTAATCAGCCTAATCCAGACACAACGTCTAATAATATGAGATAAACCAACTTCCAGGATCAGATTTTTTAAAGCCTTTCTCTTATTTGGGATGTGTCAAAGTTCCAAGGAACTTCAAGAGTTCAAGGCAGTGCTTACACCCCAAATATCATTGCAGAACAGATTATAGTGCAGTGTGGAAGGGCCAACCCTCATATGTCCAAGTTCAGAGGGAACTCAAGGTATCGAAAGCAAGGCTCATAAGAGGGGGACAGGACCTAAGGACTAGGAGTAAGTGTGAGCGCAATGAAATGGAATTAGAGGGAGCCAGGGAAGGCAGGTGGTGTTGCCTAGCAACTGGGCTGCTGGCACACCCCTGACCAGTCTGTCAGCTTAAAGATTAGAGAGTAGAGAGTTAGGACCTTTTGAACGTCAGGTTCAGCCCTGAATAGCAATTTGGATGCTGCCAGGCTATACCTTAACTCAATCCATATAAGGGAATGGAGGTATGGGAAATTGAAAGAGGTTAGGATCCAAAGGACCCAGTCTTAATCCATGACAACAACTTTGTATGTTGACATGTCTTAAACTATAGCCCAAGCACATAAAAGGGGATGGGGTAAGAATTCATTTCAGCAACAGATAGCAAGACATAAGTAGTGCTTTAAAATTGAATTCTACAAAGCAGTAAAGTAGGCATGGGTATAAAAGCTTGTAAGTAAACACATTTGATTTGATGCTAGAATCAAAAGTAGGACATACCAGTTCCAAGAAGCAAGTAGGGAGAAACAGTAGACTTATGGAAGCCAAAGTGCAATCAAGAAGGAAGAGTGTAGGTTTAGAAGAGAGTTGTGATTTCTATATGCTTAAAATTGTGTGTGTGTTAATGAAAGAGCAGGGTATTTATAATTGAAAACAAGTGTAGAAAATAAGGCAAGAATCAGAGTTTAGTGGTAATTATGGAACTATGCACCAATTAAAATCAATCAGTGTATGGACTTCCTTTAATTAAGGAGTTCAAATTTAAACGGTAATGGGCAAAAGTTATTTAAGGAAGGAGATCAAGTAAATATCTTGTGCAGAGCAGACAAATAAGGATAAATACGTAGAAGACATTTAAGGTAAAAGTCTAGTGGTACTTGATTTGTCAAAACAAGGAAAGGGAATCAGTAAAACAACCAGTAAAAGAACCAAATTGAAAGCCTTGTTCGAGTTAGAAAAGTTGTAATGGAAAGTTTTAATTTAGCAGAAAATCAGTGACAATCAAATAAGCAACATTAAAGGGATTCATAATCAATTAATAGTTGGCAAAACCTTTGAAAGAGAAGTTCTCATATATAAGACACATAGACATGTCAAGCAAGAAGGAGGTCATGCTAATTACGAAAGACTAGCAAGAAAGTTTCAAAATCACAAACGCAGAAGAGTTCAAACTCAATTCCTAAACTCAGAGTGAGTCTGAGAGTTTAAAGTTTCAAAGTAGAACCCTTGTCCAAACATAAAACCAAATTTTCCAAAGAAAACACCAAATCCTAGGATTTTTAAACTAAAATTCGATACAGAGATGAGAAGGTAAGCTATTGAAACAAACTTAGAGACCTCTTTCAGAGTCTCATGAGAAACATACAAGCACAATAGCAGGTTCGAGGCCAATAGAACATAGAAACTGATTTGAAGTACAGGGAACAAGTTTCAAGAAAAGCTTGGAATTTAAATGAGTTCAGGTAGTGTAAGCTTAAAGAAACAGTCAATGAAACACATCTAGAAAGAATCTAGGCAAAGTCCGATAAAGGCAAACAATGGACTAAAACTCGGTAGGAAAACACAGTAAAGAAACAAATAATATAGGCATGTGAGAGCATGATATTGAAATCAGTAGAAGACAGAACATAGTACAAAAAAAACTTCATAATACAGCAAATATAAGAACACACAAAGAAAATATGCGAGTCAGAAAAGAGCAAACAAGAACATAGCATGGATCGATTCACACCAAGAAAAGGAGAAGAAGAAGAGACAGAAATATTTTAAGAACCTTTCAGAAACCCTAATCGAAAAGAAGTAACTTTTGAAAGAAAATCGGCAAAAACACTTACGAAACTTAAGCAATAGTGCAAACATGTAACAGATCTAGAAATAATCGGAGAGAACCTCGATAGTTAGGGTTTCAGATGAACCCTAAAGATGAGAAAGGCTTCAAAAATATCCGATCTAAGTCGGATAATGTCATAATCAGGCTCAAAAGACCAAGAGCCGCTGGAGCAAGGCCGAAGATGGCCATAATCCACGAATCGGTGAAGGTCTGAGTGAAGACCCTCAAGGTCTGGCCTCGAACCTTCGAGCAACAGGCATGCAGGGGCCATATGAGGTAAGTATAGACTGTCCATGGCCTGAGAAGCCATGGACTCCGGTGAAAACACGGAAGAGCAAGGTAGGGGGAGGCTAGGGTTCCGGAGACCCTTGAAGAATTTGGGGATTCAAGGGAGGCTGAAGGGTGGAAATGAATTAGGGTTGGTGGTAGTATGTGAATTAAAAAGGAAAGGGTTAATCTGAGTCGTTGATCTTCTAGATCAACGGTTGTGATTAAAGCGGGGGATCCGGTCGGGTATTTAATTAGGTTATGGATTGGGTTGGTTTTGAAAGTGGGCCGGTTGAAATTGGGTGTAAATTGGGGCTGTAATGTGGCTATAATTGGAATGTAAATGGGTTATACGTTAAATAACCAATTTTTCCCTTTTAATTTAATAAAATAGTTAAAATAACTTTCAAAAACAATTAAAAGTACTAAATTGATTAATAATATACAAATGTTAATTTAAAAATACTGAAAGCAATTTTGTAATTGTAAAATACTATTAATCGAAAAATAGGATATAATTTTAATTATATCAATTTAGCTTTAAAAATACCCAATATATTTTATAAAAATATGTAAAAATCACCTTAATTATATCTTAGTGTAAATATGAGAATAAAAAATAAATTAATCACCAAAAATGATAGTCTGGAAATAATTATTGAATTTTGTACCATCAAAATAAACAACAAATTGATTTTAAAATCTTTAAAAAATAATGGAAAAATACCAAAACTCTTGGGCATGCTTATATATGCATGTACATGCTATTTTGAGCATATTTTGAGTATATAAAATACATAGGAAAAAATGTGGTGTCAACAGGTGCCATCATGATGTACTATGGAAATGGGTCGTGACAACATGGTATTAGAGCACTAGGTTCACTTAGTTCTCAGAAGTCATGGGCATACCTTATATAGTCTTGCAGATCGGTACAGAGACGTCTGTATTTATCTTCGAGAGGCTATAAGGTGTTAGAAACTACTCTTTATTCATATCCTATCGTGCAGTGGTTGGTATACTAAATTCTCTCTTCTATTCTCTCATAGATAGTGAGGACATGCACATCTGATATTATAGATCCGGGAGGAGCTTCACCCCCTTGCTAGAGGCCGAGGCTAAGGCCGGGGGAGGCACCGACCTGAGGTAGTAGACGAGGGCGTCCCAGAGTTGTTCCAGTAGCACTGCCAGCATACCTTGTGGGGGACCCTATTATTAAGGAGCAGGGCGAGGTGCCCGCGGCAGAGCCTACCCTATTCATGATATCACCGGGATTTCAGGAGGTCATGGGCCGTATGCTATGATTTATGGACACCATGACTTAGGCTAGTTTATTTCTAGCAGATCCAGCTATATCATAGGCAGGAGGGGGAGCACAGACCCCTACTGCTCAGACTCAAGGACATGCAACTACAGTGTATCAGACTCCGGGTGTACTACCCACGGATGATGACCCGCAGAAGCCCGGACCAGCTGCGGATGACGACCCGCAGAAGCTGTTGGATAGATGGACTAGACTTTACCCTCCTATGTTCGGGATTGAGCGTCATAATGATGCTTAGTACTTCATTGATAGGTGCAGGAAAGATGCAACAACATGAGGATACTGGAGTCTCACTGGCTTGACTTCACTACTTTTCAGCTAGAGAACAAGGCTCGTAGATGGTGGCAGTATTATGTTCTTGGCAGACCCACAGGTTTGTAAGGCCCCGTGAAATCCCTACTCGAAAAATCCGGATCCCGTGGTGCCAAGTTAGGAGCATGTGTTAGCAATTCATAACTATACCTCGTGGCGAGCTTGTGGTCGCATAATCGAAATGCGGACCGCATAGTCGTCGCATATTTTCCTTTGAATTTTGTAAGAATCAGTTCTGCGGTGCACTTTGCGACCGCAGAACGTGAATGCAGACCGCATTCCTGCTGCAGACTCAGTTAGAGTGTCCAGTTTCTGGGGAGCATTTTGCGGTCCATTATGCGGACCGGATGTTTACTCTGCGATCGCAAATGCGATAGCATATTTGACTCGGGGCTCCAATTTTTTAATTTTTAACCCGACCTCCATATCGATATATCCGGTGTTATAGCTCATTTTAAGTATTCTTTCGAGCATTTCTAGAGGGAGAGAGAGGGTTTCTAGAGAAGGAAAGTCTCCCCATCAAATTACTCCATAAGATATGGCTAAATCCTTGAAGAAAATCTAGTGAAGAGCCCTATCAGTCTTATGTTTAAACTTGAAAATATTGAGGGGGAGAGATTCTAAACTATTTCAGTACATGCCTCTCGTGCATGTGTAGATTATAGTTTTTAACTTGTCATATTTATGCTTAGACACTTATCAGATTTTTTTATGTTTACCGCAAAGATTAGAAGTGGCAAACGGGCGGGTCGAGTCGGATATGGTTCGTGCTGAAAACGGGTAATGAAGAAACGGGTTAATCGGTGGATAATATGGGTTAGTAACCCATATTATCCATGACTTCTTGTATATGATCACTTTTGGGAGATTCTTAGTCTCTCTAACTCGAGGAACCCCCAATTTGAGGTTTTGCAAATGTAAAAGTTAGACTCATTGGTTATCCATTGGTTACTCATTGGTTATCCATTTTCTAAATGGATAATATGGTTCTTATCCATATTTGACCCGTTTTTAAACAGTTCATTATCCAACTTATTTTTTAGTGGATAATATGAGTGGTTAACTATTTTCTTTGAACTAATTTGTCACCCCTAGTAAAGACCATAGGTCTAACATGGTATATATACCGAACTCATCTAGAGACATTTGGCTGGGTGTTTGCCCAAGAAAAAGAATTAAGAAGTCTTTTGAATTTTATAATTAAGAAGTCTTTTGACAATGAAAACCCATCATTCAAGGGGAGAGAGGAGTTTTTGCAGGTCCACGCGTTATTTGATTGTCTCGATCCTAAAAAGAATTCCTTTGACAATGAAAGTAAATTCTACAGGGATTTTTTTTTTTAAAGGAAAAAACAGAATTTTTGCAGGTCCACACTGTAATTAATCATTCCCCTAAAAGTTAACACTACTTTTTAGTGGTCGCGTTCTTTATAAGCAGGAATAATTCAAAGCAGCATTCACATATCGTAAATTCAAAACAATGGCAACAGCCGAAAAGCCAAAATAAAGGGTGCCAAATCCCTACCCTTTATGTTAATTGTGATGTTCTAAATCGACCCACACCAGGGAACTGTTACACATTTCATAAATACAAGTAGGCAAGTTGGACGATATTTGGTTGAAGCTTGACAAAAAAAAAAGTATTTGAAGTTGAGAAAGGGGTCCAACTTAAGTTTGCATAAGGGGTCCAACTTAAGTGTATGTACAGTGTATGCAAACTTTCATTCAGCCTGTGATCAACTCCGCTGACCAGTAATTACTAACCAAATCTTGTGAATTCATCTGTCTAATGTGGGTTATTTTGTTCTCTTGATTTCATCAAAGCTGGGTACATGTGACATCTGCCTAGCAAGGTAATTTAATTGGCAAAATATGATACCTCTATGAAAAAGATCAAAACTGAAATTGATGTAATTAGAAGATGGGTAATGTAAAGTTGGGAATTTAGTACCCTCCAGAAGAAACAAGGTACAATCTTTTATGTAGAACAGTTGAATTAAAAACGGCATACAGAAACCACATTATTAGATAACTATGGCACTTCATATCTCTGTAACCTTTGTTGGATCTTCTTTCTCTTCTTCTTTCCCTGTACCCTTCCATAAGTCGGACAAGGTAGGAAGCTTATACTCGCCGCTATAGGAGAGAGGAATGGTGAAGTTGCCAATGACTGGAAGGTCAATGATGAGACCTAATTCGAGTGTATAGTCAAGGTCCCAATCTTCACCAAGGTCCTTAACCAAGCTCAATAACACACTGTGTGGAACCTGCACTGGCACATCTAACATGGTCGAGTCATTTGCCTTTATATTCCCTGGGTCTGGAATTCTTCCTGATGCTATTACCCTATGTTCCATCATCAATTGAATGATACATTTCAGAATTTAGTAGAAGTATCTTCGACCAAATTACTTATATCAATCAATGAACTACATCTCAATTCAAATCATCTATATCAATTCTACATATATCAATCAATGAACATATTCTTTTTAGTTTTAACTTTTCTTTTCGGGAGAGGGAAAAGTCAACCATGATCTTTTGGGATTACAGTTGACGTAATATGGACTTCATCCCGTGCTCCAACTACCAATCTTACCGGAACATTCACCCTGCATTCCAACTCCCAACCCTACCAAAGATTCACTCACACATTTTCTTTCCTCTATTAATGGTCTATTCCACTCCAGGAAAATTATCCAAAAAAAAAAAAAATTGTTTGAATCTTACAACTTAGAGCACTGGCGAACCGAGAATGTAAACTTTTGTATATTTGAATCGAAAAAGTGAGTTGTAAAATGTATATCTAACTCTACTTATAATTTTGCATTTAAAATAAGAGTCAAATCAGTGAATTGCGAATGTATAGTTAGATCCGCCACTGTGAATCTAAAAATCCAACACACTCAGGTCCTCTGAAAACAATTGGATGGAGACAAAGCTAGAGCATACATAAACTATGCAGAAATTAGGTACATATGGTAAGGTAATTTAGGTAACTGTAAAGTGGAGGAGAGAAATAGGAAGAGGGAATGGAGTTGGGAACTAACCTGGAGGCGCTCTTGAGGACGTAATCAATCTCCATGATAGGAATAGGAACAGAGTAAGGATTCTTAACGGCGACTTTAGCGTGAAAGGTAAGGCCACCGAAACCGATCTTCTTCAGATCCACGTCGGTGATGGTTGCCTCAGGTTTTTCCATGTGCCCTATCTTCTCCGTCACGAAATTCTTCGCCTTGTCTAGCAGATCCATTCTTCTTCTTCTTCTTCAGTCCTTCTATGAATGGGAGGAAAGTCAGTTTGTGCTTAAGGAATATTTCTCAGAGTCTATTTATAAGATATGATTCCGCGTTAAGACTCAGACTTGACGCGCTACTGTGCTCCAGTAATAATACATCAACAATTCAATATAATCCCACTTAGTGGGGTCTAGGGAGCGTAGTATGTACGCAGACCTTACTCCTACCATGGGGTAGAGAGACTGTTTTCAAATAGACCCTCGGCATCCTTCCATCCAAGAACTTCTCACCTTGCTCTTGGGAAGACTCGAACTCACGACCTCTCGGAAGTGAGGGCGGCTCTGGTCATAATAGTGGTTCCTATTTAGACCGTACGTATCTAATAATGCTGTTCAAGCACTACTAACATTTTTTAATTAGTACTTTTTTGCTTTTATCATTAAGTAGACATGTGATGTAGAAGAATCCCAGTGCTATGGTAAAAAATTATTATCCTGCGACGGTGAAATTATAAGTTTAAGTCGAAAAAAACAACTTTTTGGTAAAAAAAGAGACCTGCACATCATGCAATGTAAAAGCTTAGTGTACTAAACTCTTTCTTTTATCTAGTTCTCATTTGATGTTTCGTTGTTAACTACTGAGATGTTTAATTTTGTGAATTAAGTGCTTCTCATTAATGCAAGGAAGAAGATAAAAGGGATAGTGTCGGTATATGTACATTCTCCTTGTGGTCAAAGAACTTTTTATACTTTAATTTACACACTAGTTATCTTCCAAAAGAAGTGGGTAAATAGAAACAGAGGTTTCATGACCAGATTAATTTAGAGCTCCAAATAATTAAAGATCTGATACTATAATTATAGACTTAAGTATAGGAGCAAATTATTGGAGTTAAAGACACTAATGATGAATTGTAATAGTAGAAAATGCGAGAAAAACAAAAACGAGATAAAACCCTAGAAGAAAGTTTGTTGAAATATTGACATGAACAAGTAGTAATTTCAAAGTTTGGTTAAAATTATCCTTTCTTACTGAGATCGAGACTGTAATATTATTCTCCAATCTAATAGATTAATTCTAAGCCTGCTATTTAACGAAAAATAGCAAACAATCTAGCAAGAAATTTTATAGACAAACTAGACCTTAGTTTGTCATTTCAAAGAAAATTGGAGGGATTTTTGTCATTTTTTCTCCATTTACAAAGATGTTTAACAACCAATAGAATTGGTGTAGAAGATTTAAGACTGATTTCTAGAGACAATGGTTGCATTTAAATCGGAAACCAACTTGATTCTGCTTTACTTTTGAGAGAATTCGTATCGGTTTTGCTTTAAATAAAACAATTTAATTAAGCATTTTTGTATAAAATAACAATTCTGTCGTCAGTAGAAAGAAAAAAACAACGGTCTATAAGATTAAAGTATTCATTCTTCACATAATTAAAAAGTAGTAAATTATTTAACTGAACTATTCCAATCTCGTGCACTATAGACTAATGTTCTTCCATTAGACAAACATCCAGGTCACTTGAAGAATACAAATCACTTCATGAAAAATGACACTAAAAATTTAAAACACAAAACTGTTATGAAATATAACTCAAAGTAACAATATGGAACAAGGAAATAAAAGTAATTTAGTAAAACATGAACAAGAAATGGAGATAGAGAGAAGGAAGAGATTTTCTTCTTCAATTGTGTGTATTTTCCTATCTATTAGAAGGCAAATATATAGGCATACAAAGTGAAGAAAATATGTCATGGAATATGTCATTGAACATACAAAATATGTCATTGAATATGTCATTAGGCATTTGAGATTAAAATCATGAAAGAAGAGTAGACATCCACCATAATGTGATATTTATCACAACACTCCCCCTTGGATGTCTATAGATAATGTGCCTCGTTAAAACCTTACTAAAATAAAACTCAATAGGAAAAAAAAATCCCAGTGAAGGAAAAAGAGTACACATGTTTAGAAATACGCCTTTTGGTTGCCTCGTTAAAAACCTTGCAAGGAAAACTCAGTGGGACAAAACCTTGTAAGGAAAAAAGAGTGCAACGCGCATTAACTCCCCTTGATGAGAGCATTAATTCACATCCTTGAACCTTCGCATCCTGATCTTATGTACTAACTTCTTGAAGGTTGACGTCGGTAGAGATTTTGTGAACAAATCAGTCATATTATCACTTGCACTAAGATATGGTACTTCAGGACCAAGTAGCTCTTCATTCTTTTCTTGAGATCGGAATGGATCCTTATTCACATCAAGTGATCGAACAACCATCAGAGTACTTAATGGATGTGCTACATCCATGTGAAACTGTTTCAATACCTTTTCTATATAGGCAGATTGATGAACAAAAGTTTCGTTTGCCAAATGTTCAATTTGCAAACCAAGACATAATTTTGCCTTTTCGAGATATTTCATATCGGATTACTTCCTTAAATAATCAATTGCCTTTTGGAGTTCTATAGGAGTTCCAATAAGGTTTATGTCATCAACATATACGGCATGTACACAAATTCCGATGTTATTTTGTTTATAAAAATACATGGGCAAATGACATCATTTATATAGCCTTTCTTTAATAAATACTCACTAAGACGATTATACCACATTCGTCCTGATTGCTTTAGACTGTACAAAGATCTTTGTAATTTGATTAAAAATATTTTTCGGGACTTTGAATTATGTGCGTTAGGCATTTTAAATCCCTCGGGAATTTTCATGTATATCTCATTATCAAGTGAGCCATAAAGGTGCGGCAACCACATCCATTAAATGCATGTCAAGCTTTTCATGGACATTAAAATTAATGAGATAACGGAATGTTCTAGCATCCATAACGGGTGAATATGTCTCTTCATAATCGATACCAGAACTTTGTAAAAATTCTTGTGCAACAAGGCGTGCCTCATATCTTTGTACCTCATTTTCATAAATAGAGGTATGTGGATCGAGATGAGATAATGATGGATTTTTCCACAAAATTTTCCGTTTGGTTTCACCAACTTCTTCCCCTAATTTTGGAAAAAGTGTCTCATGAAATCGACAATCTGCAAATCGTGCAGTAAACAAATTCTCCGTCAATATTTCGAGGTAGCGAATAATAGAGGGCGATTCAAAACCCAACATATATTCCTAACCTTCTTTGCGGACCCATTTTGGTGCGATATGGAGGTGCTACATGCACGTATACTGTGCATCCAAAAATTCTTAAATGGTATATATTAGGTTCATGACCCAAAAATAATTGCAACAATGAATATTTATGATGATTTGTCGGTTTGAGACGAACTAGCATTGCTGCATGCAAAATGGCGTGACCCCAAACAGAAGTGGGCAGCCTTGTTTTCATGAGTAACGGTCTTGCTATCAATTGCAGACGTTTAATTAAAGATTCTGCAAGACCATTTTGAGTGTGAACATGAGCTACAAGATGTTCCACTTTTATTCCAATTGATAAGCAATAATCATTAAATGCTTGGGATGAAAACTCAGCAACATTATTAAGTCTAATAGACTTAATTGGATTATCGGGAAATTGCGCCCGTAATTAAATTATTTGTGCCATTAACTTGCAAACGTGAGGATACGAGATGACAATAGGCACACATGAGACCATCTAAAAGATGCGTCTATTAAGACCATAAAATACTTAAACGACCCACTAGGTAGGTGAATAGGTTCACAAATATCTCCTTGTATACGTTCCAAAAACGCAGGGGATTCAATTCCAACCTTTGTTGGTGATGGTCTAATAATTAACTTGTCTTGATAACATGAAGTGCAGGAAAATTCATTATTTGAAAGAATCTTTAAATTCTTTAATGAATGCCCATTTGAGTTTTCTATAATTCGTCTCATTATAATTGATCTAGGGTGTCCCAATCGATCATGCCAAAGTACAAAAATATTGGAATCAATAACCTTTTGGTTTACTATAGAATGTGCCTCAATTGCACTAATTCTTGTCCAATACATGCCACAAGATAAAGATGGGAACTTCTCAATAACCCTCTTTTGGCCAGAGACATTCTTGGTAATGATGAGTTATTCAAGATTATTCTCATCTATTATCTCAATATGATATCCATTTCGACGGATATCTTTAAAACTCAACAAGTTTCTCTTAGACTTGGAGGAGAACATTACATTCTCTATGTTAAGTATTGTTCCTTTAGGCAGAGTTATAGTAGCTCTTGCCTTCAATTAGATTACTACTACCAGAAATTGTAGTAACATGTGCCTTATACATACTTAAATGAGAGAAATATTTCTTCTCTTTGAATATTGTATGTGTGGTACATAAATCAATTAAACAAATCTATCATACATTTCGTCGACGAACATTTTATATCGGTTCCAACCTCCTTATTTTTCATAAAGACATAACACAAAGATCTCTTCATTCATATATTCAGGTACCTGAATCTCTCATGAGATTTTATGAAGTGTTATGTCATGTGATCTTCTAGATCACTTGCCTCCTTTATTATGATCATTTTGATCATTTGCTCATCTTCTTTATCAAGAAGTTTATTTGAAATCGATTGTCTATACGCTTTAAGTGTACCGTAGACTTTGTCCTTTTAGGACTTAATAGGAGCATTTGCAATGAGAATATAGTTACTTTCTTTGGGTCAGCAAATGTGTTCGACATGCTTTTCAATATATTGCATATGAATTATCTTTTATGAACTTCAAGTTCATATTATCTTATTCGAGGATCTAGATATACACATGATAATTCATTACACATAACTTTTTCTCAATTGTTTATCTTTTCTCCTCCTCATGTTAGAAAAACTAACTTGCTTCCTCAATTTTGAAAATCCATCTTTGTGTGTTATGGTGTTAATCAAAATATACACCGCACAAAATAATAATAAGATGGAATTATTTGGTTCCTGACCCTGAACCACTTGTGAGGGGAGAAAATAATATACTTTCGTATATCAAACTAATATATAAAATTTTGTGCTCATAAACAATTATTTAGTTATTAAGTGGAGGCACTCAATAAATTATTTTTCTAAACCAACTGTGATGTAAACCAACTTATCAAGATGAACTATCTTGAATAATAAATCTGGAAATTATGCTCTAAATTAAATTATTGAGCAAGTTACCTCGCAAACACTAGTTGCGGGTTAACAAATAATCGCGCATGTAACCTTCTCATAGATGCATCTTATGTGGTATACATGGCAGGTGAATGAGCCCATATTCACCTTTGATATTTCCAGCATTCATGGGATTAAAGCCCAGTTTTAGTTGATTTACTAATTAATGAGAACAAACAATATAAGAGAATTCGTAAAGAACTTTCTAGTTTTTTTAATATTTATCCATGTGAATTCTCTATTATTTTTGCACATCATACATAAATTTATATGACTAAATCAATTATGCCAACTGAATAAATTATCAATATTGATAAACTTCATATTTACACCATGACGTGTGCAATATGAGTTTTTATATCAATAAACATCCACTTCATTGTGGTATTCTTTTATATGTGTAGTACATACTAGAGAATAAAGCGGGTAAATTTTCATATACATATACCCAGCTACAAGTTGTAGTATTAGAAGATATTAAATCTTTCTTTTATTTATAGTCTCAATATAATCAATCACTTTCGTGTATACTTTGAAAACTAAATAAGTTTCTTTGAGACTTACTGCAACACAATGCCTTATTGGTAATCAATTATGTTTCTCCAAAATAGTAATAATTGGCTCTTCTAGAGCTCTCAATTAATTTGGTACTACCACATATTCATCAACATACATATGGTGAATATCTCCTTCAAGGAGAAAGTTATACCATTATGGTCATGGTCAAAATTATATGCAAGATATGTTTCTTGTATTATTGTTGCCCTTTAATAATCACATTGCAAAAATATTTTGGCGTACAATAGGTACGTGACCAATGACCATTCATGCCATAATTGCAAAAATATTTTGGCGTACAATAGGTACGTGACCAATGACCATTCATGCCATAATAATGACATTATTTTCTTATATCATCTCAAGCCTTCTTCTAGAGGTGAGTGTGGTATATTCACTACCACTAGCACGTTCATATTCTTTGAAGAATGAATATGTATTCATAAATCAGATGTTGTCACATTCACATCATGAATGGACCATAATCATTTGTATGTGCTTTATAAAATCTCATGTCAAATCGATGACAAATATTACTCTCACAGAGTGAAGGATTATTTTGAGAATCCTTATTATTCTCATTATCACAATGATGACGATTATAATTCCGTCTAATACCACGTCCACATCCATTGATACCTTCACGGTAATAATTTTGTCTTCTTTTAGACTTATCACATATTGCTATCACATTCTCTTAAGGGAATGAGAATGGAGCAAATTCAATGGGACGGGTTTTCACTTCTTGTGCTCACGATCATACATAACTTTGATCATGGCAAGACATAGAAATTTTACCACTTCTAGTGGTTATAATTTCTTACTAACTCCATTAGAGTTATAATCAAACTTTGTTGTCTTTGCTTGTATATAAAATCAAATTATAGAATATTAAGAATTTAAAAGAGAAAAATAAAGTAAAATACTTACCTAACAATATCTCTTACAAAAGCAACTTCAGATTAGTAGTTAATAATCATAAGAAAATATCAATCAAGTTTATAAACCATGTTATGCGCTTTAATTTATTATTAGATTTTGGTGAGTCCAACTATCCAACCAAGAGAAAAATTTCATGCTCATAAACAATAAGCTATTTTAGTACTCCACAAATTAGTAATCTAATCAATTCACTATATGATTAGTATAAAAGTTTACGTAATAATTATTACCACAAGTAAGTATGTCATGATATCTTTTATCAATTTTAGCATATATATACCTGAGAATTGCTATGGAATTAATCTCACCTTTTCACGGCAAGACATTTCATTTTTCTTACTTCATAAGATAATATCAAGTATATCTTTGTTGGGAAGAAGACAAAAATCTGACTAGCGCAAATAATCTCAATTAGTTAGAGACTCGTGGTGATAACGTGTTATGAAATATAACTCAAAGTAACAATATGGAACAAGGAAATAAAAGTAATTTAGTAAAACATGAACAAGAAATGGAGATAGAGAGAATGAAGAGATTTTCTTATTCAATTGTGTGTATTTTCCTATCTATTAGAAGGCCTTTATATAGGCATACAAAGTGAAGAAAATATGTCATGGAATATGTCATTGAACATACAAAATATGTCATTGAATATGTCATTAGGCATTTAAGAATAAGATCATAGAAGAAAAGTAGACATCTACCGTAATATGATATTTATCACAACAAATTACTTCTACTGCTGATTGAAATAAATTAAGATGGTCAAACTTTTATTCTGATATGCTTGTGTATATAAGTTAAATAAAAAAGTGCAGTAAATGAACAACCCATAGACAGGCAGAGTTAGAGTACTGTTTCGAGATTCGATAAAAACTATAGCTTTGGACCAAATATTATATATATTTTAAATTCGTTAAAAGTTTATAATTGTTAATTTAAAATTTAATAAGACATACTCGAATTTGTAAATTTGAAATCCTAGAGTCACCACGGCTTAGAGGTTGTCATTGTAAGATGGTAACGAGGATACACTACGCACACGTGACTGGCAGTAACTTCAGCGCTGAACCCGCGTTCATTGTTGGCTTTATTCATGGAGATCTTTATAACGTTGGTGCGTGGAAGTGGAGAAACTTGCAATTTGTCAAACGTGTGGATTGTGATATTTCGGAATGCACTTGCTCAAATATGTGTACGGGTTTTTCTATTGCCAAGTGCTTATTAAAGGGCGGACCCGGGCGGACCCATATGGATATTTTATTAATATTTCGCTTAGATTCTACCACGTAATTTATACATATCTTGTTAGGATTTGAATCCTTGATTTGTGGATCTCGAGATGGTCCAACTATTTTCTGCTATTGTGTAACTAGTATGGATGAAAGATAGATCTAATATTGTTACTCCCTCCTGTTCATGATTTTTTGGCTTTTTTTTTTTTTTATGGTCCAAAATAAATAATTTTTTCAGATTTTAAGAATGAATTAATTATTTTTTTCTACATTGTCCTTTGAGTAAATAGTATTGGAATATGTGTTAGGAGTGTTTATGTGAGATAATAAAGGTTAATATGACCAATTCTATTGTTAATTAATGTTAAAATGTGAATTTCTTAATCTGTGTGAAAACATCCAAAATATCACTTATTTTGGACCGGAGGGAGTATTATTTATCACTCCCTCCGTTTCAATTTATGTGAACTTGTTTGACTGGCACAGAGTTTAAGAAAAATGAAGATTTTTGAAATTTGTGGTCCTAAACAAGTAAAAAAGGGGCCCAGATTATTTGTGAGGTTATAAAAGCTTCTCAATAAGGGTATAAATGTAAGTTTAAGCTAAATTATTTTTAAATTTAGAAAGGGTTCATTTTTTTTGAAACTGACCAAAAAGAAAATAGGTTCACATAAATTGGAACGGAGGGAGTACAATATTACTTTTCTTTCGTGTCATGGAGGAAGGGGATCGCTCCAATTTGGACTTCAGTGAATTGGTTTTCAGCTTGTTTTCGATATATAATGGTATGTGTATGGGTCAAAATTAGACCAGCAAAATTTGGCACGCGAAGACATAAGGTCGGGGTTGGACAGGCTGAGGTCGGAGAGGCCAAGGTCGGACAGGCTGAGGTCGGACAGGCCGAGGTTGGACCGGCCAAGGTAGGACAGGTTGAGGTCGGACAGGCCAAGGTCGGACAGGCTGAGGTCGGACAGACCAAGGTCGGACAAGCCAAGGTCGGACAGTCATCAGTAAGGCCGAAGTCGGACGGGCCAAGGTCGTGATGAAACAACTAGTCTGCTTTGGAATCCTCAAAAGGAATATTCTACTGAATATTCCCTCTAATTGTACCTTTTCTTTTAATATTTTTCTAGAAATACCCCTTATAAATAGGAAGGGAGGACTTCCCTAAAAAGGGGGCTCTCCCTCTTTCTAGAAAATATGTAAACACACCTCTCCAAAGAAATGAGAGGATCTGTGATCTCATACCTTCATCAGATCCAAAAAAGGGTCATAAGGTTCTTGTATTTGTCTATCATTCGTCTTCATTAAAAGAAACAAGATCTGTCTCACTGAAGATCGGGTGAATCTTTTCCTTTATTCATATTTTTGTTACTTATTGCATCTTTCTTTATGCTATTAAATCCGGTCATAATCGCCCAACATTTATATTCGGCTATGTTTTTTAATTCGTATCATTCATCTCGGATCTAGAGTTAATTATCCTTAACAAGGATTTACCCCTTCATCTTTGATTGATTTGTCCAAAAAGATTTTATAATTTTTGAGTCAAACAATTTGACGCCGTCTGTGGGAATTTTCTAGGTAAAATTTTAGTTTCCTCTAGATTCAAATGCACGTGTCATATGACTTTCATCCTCGTTAATCAAACGCAGGTAAACCTGTTAATCCAGGTTGCCAAGTAACACAACGACACAAAATTTAGTAACACAACGACACAAAATTTAATAACACAACGACACAAAGTTGCACTCATCTTCGTTTTCCTTTATCATTTCTGATTATTTGCCTATATATCAATTCGACCCTTGCGGAGAAAGCTCATAACTTCTATCCCTTTCTTTAAGTACAAAAAGTTGCCACATGTGGAACATGAAATCAATTCACCTACAAGATGAGATCTACTTAATCAGTTACAAGTTTTGCATTGCTAATTTTAGCACCACTAAGGGGAAATTAATCAATACAGAAATGGAAATAATTAGCGTCCGAATTATTATTTTTTTATTCAACAAGGCTACATAAGTTCTCCCTATTTAAGTCAAGGAAGAACAATATACATTTTGAGTGGGTGGCAACTGACATGTTTTGGCAAAAGTTTTGGGTTCTTATCCCCAGTAGAGTCGCCAGAGCTGTTACACCTCCTTTTTCATTACCCCCGTAAGGGGTATAATAAAGGGAGTTTTTCCAATTAAAGGACAATCGAAACGAGATTTTATATTAAAAGATTCAGAGTCACCACTTGGGAGATTTATGGTGTCCCAAGTCACCGGTTGAATCCCGAATCGAGG
>MU667270.1:14580-46336 GCA_026770625.1 Nicotiana glauca | reverse complement strand
TAAGGAATTCTGTTAACCCGGGAGAAGGTGTTAGGCATTCCCGAGTTCCGTGGTTCTAGCACGGTCGCTCAACTGTTATATTTGGCTTAATTATCTGATTTTGAACAATTATGAACCTATGTGCAAATTTTAGTTTTAACCGCTTTTATTTAATTTTTTAGAGAAAATTGCAACGTTATTAAAATACGTCTCGAACCACATCACATAAATGCACCCGTGATTTTGACACATTCTAACACCGTTGAGATTTGGATTTGGGTCAAATAAATGTGCACCCGAGTTTAGGAAAGTAGATTATTAAAGTAACGCGCCTAAAGCAATTTCACATTGATAACTTTGCGGGAGGCCATGGAAATTCGCTAAATGGCACGTCCCGAGTTCTAAGAATTTTAAAGACATAATTAGAGAGGGCCACGTAATTTGTGATTTTATTTGGCGCGGCGCACCTCAACTTTATTTTAAGGATGTCCTAACTAATATTCGGAGGGCTACAACTATTCGTGTTATCTAATATGGCACACCTCCTCTAATCAATGAGCTTAATTTGCTAGAGCTAAATGCGATCAAAAGTTTTATTTGAACTAACGGATCACATGAGGAAGGATTAATTATTTAAGCAAAGGGACCAGCCCAGCACCAAATGGACCAAGAGCCCAACTGATAAAGTCTGGTTCGAATAACCATTACTGCAAGCTTAATACGTGAAGACACTGGGCTCCAAGTGAAGCCCAGCCTAGCGACCAAGTTGTTGAAAAGAAAAATTAACACAATTGGGCTAAAATCTGGTAGCCCAATGTACCTACTTAAACATTAATTCCATAAATCAGCATTGAATATAAAATTAACTCGATATTGTCTATCACCTGCAATCTACAAGAACATCACTACCCCAAGAAAAATCAGAATTCAATTGAGAAAATGGTTTGAGAAATTTATTGACAAGTACTCAAGGCCCAGTGTGCTTTCATATGCAAACAAATAGGGGCGCATTGCCCAAAATTCATTTTTCTGTTCAATTTTGTAATTTAGCACGGATCACTCCTGATCTCAAACTCACATACGAAGGAATAAGCTGCCAATCAAATAAAGCCAAAATCGAACTCAACCTGCAGGATTAGTGTTTCCAACTGTGACAGTCATCAAAACCCTTCTTGCCTTTGCTTATATTATTAAAACACGATAGTAAGCTTCATTCGCATTTGAAGATCAGCCCAACACTATCACACAACCTATATCTTAGTCCCTAATGACATTCACATTAATAATGACAAAATTCAGCTATTGCAACTAGTGTCCAGCATACATTTAACCGTAAAACCTGAAAGTGCATACCAAATCTGCACTGCAACTTATACTAACAACACTAAAATTCTTGTGACTTCAGTAATCAAGGAATCCATTCAAACTAGGTAATCCACTATTAACTCTAATCAACAAAATCCACATATTATGCATATTAGATACACAAGAGCTTAAGCAAGTTTAATGTTCAGCATAACTAACCAAGATATATGGAGGAAAAGCATTCAAATAACAAACTAATCACATGAGCAGCATACAAGACTGAAACATCAACTCCAAACTTCTATTTTCATTTCTCACTTTCAACCTTGAAGATCACATTGTTCAGATTTCAAAATATGTACCTGGAAATTGTACAAAGAAGAAGAGAAGTGAGGGAGTAGCAATAGAACAGTAATCAACAAACCAGCAGCACCAGTTCCAGCAATTGAAAACCCAGCAAAAACCAGTGAAAAATTAGCCTTCGAACGGATTGAATCAGAACCACCAGCAACCAAACATCAATTCATTTTTGAGTATCAGAATAAGGGCCTTTGTTTTTTCAGAAACAAAAACTGAAGTTGTCGATGTAACAGTAGGAATTTCTGGAGCTTTTTTTTTGTATTTTTTTTGGAATTCTCTCAGATTTTTCAGAATCTGCCTGCTCCCTCAAATGATGAGAAGGAGGTCCTTAAATAGGCAGCCCTATCCTAGCTAGTCATTTCCTACTTTACCCCTCTAAAACCAAACTATTTTTACCCTCTTACCCCTCTAAAAGATCTGAAAATCATCCCTACTAACAGACTCACGTTTATACTATCCCCTAGAAACTTCTCCTTTAACAGAATTAAACAAAAGCAGTAAAAGAAAGCAATAAAGTCACATATAGCATGCAACTGTAAAAGCCTAAAGAATCCCCAGCAGAGTCGCCATATTGTCGACGCCCCATTTTTCTCGCGAAATCGGATTTACGATATTTGGGAGGACAACTCTATTCCCGTTTGTGAATTGAGTTTTTGGATTTGGAGAGTCGCCACCTAATGATTATAATGCATTAGGACACTTTAAGAAAGAATTTAAGATGAAACCCAGAGTTTGGGTAAGGGCTAGAAATTATCTCGAGGGGAAGGTGTTAGGCACCCCTCAAGATCCACTAGTGTGATTCCCGGCTATGCTACAATTATGACTTTAAATGCAAACAAACAAGTAGACAAGCAAGCACTACAAATACGAGAATCTTTCACATAATAGTTACAAATAAGAAAGCACAAAAAAAGATTTAAAAGAGCTTAAATTTGGAAGAAAGCGGTTTGTGATTAAAGAAGAGATACACAAGTAAAGGGAAAGGGTCAAATAATTGAGGCAAGTAATTTAAAAGAAATGAAAAGAAACGGAAGTTTAAAAATTGGGCAGCTTTTGAAAACCTGAAAATAACAACTAGTAAAGAGGGAGGGGGGGTCCTAGGTTTATACATCACATGGATCATCCACACAACACCGATACCCAATTGTACGCATAGTGTTATCGTGTGATCATCATATCCATGTCTACCATTCCTACCCCGTTAAGGTATTAAAGCGCGAAATGGTATTGTTACTTATTGCATGCTATTACCCGTCTCAATCCTATCAGTCCCGGAGGCAAATGGACTACTAATCCTAAAGGGAAAGGGGTTCGGGGATTTTAGAGGTTTCAAATGACAAAATGCTAAGGCGTCAACCAAAACACTTAATGCAAACTAGAGGGAAACAGACAAGCAAACATGGGCACAAATATGCCTCCATAAACCAGCAAAAAGTCATAGAGTTTAGCATGTCTTACACGTACTGATTTGGTCTTAATTAAATAAAGCAAGAGCAGACTGGTTTAACGCATATTTTTAGGCGAAAAGTCTACATTAGGCTTACTCGAATGCAGTTGACTAAAACCGATCTGATTGAGCATCTAAGTGTTGGTTAAAACTAGGCGTGTTATATACTGATTTTAGAAATAAAAGAGGCAAACTAAAGGGTTTACCAATTTTAACAGGGCATTACGAGTTCAAAAGTTAATATTATCTCTATTCAGATTCGAAATTTCCTATAGACATGCTTTCTATACGCTTACAGATTTGGACACCCTTCTTTTTTTTAGACGTTAACAAAAGGTCCTATGAACATGGTATCTATATGCAGTCTTTATTATTGAACCTACAAACTGTTTGCCTAGTGGTGCTTATAAATACAGAATGCAGTAGTTTATAGACCATATTTTATATGAATAATTAGAAGTTGACCTACAGGCAGGATATCTATGCGGGGAGGTGAAGAAATTATGAATGAATCCTATAGGCATGACTTCTAGATGTTAGTTTGCAGAAGTTAAAGGTTAACCTATAGGCAGGATTTCTAGGCGTATTTGCAGGAATTAAAAGCTAGCCTATAAGCATGATTTCTAGGTGTGAAATTGCAAAAATAATAACAAACTACTATAGGCAGGATCTCTACCATTGATGCGTAAAAATAAATCTCATCCCCCCTTTTTACTAAGTTCCACGAGTTTATACAAGTTATTACAGCCCAAAAGAAATAAATTGGAATTAAAAAATACATCAGAAATCCCCAGCTACATACGAGCAGCCTAATCCAGACTTGAGGCATAATAATATGAAATTGAGCTACTTCCGAGATCCAGATTTCTAAGACTTCTATCATCTAGGGTGTTTCAGAGATCCAAGGGATTTCAGGAACCCCAAGCAGTGCATACACCCAAGATGTTAAGCAGAAGTCACAGTACAGTATGGAAGGGCCAGCCCTTATGTGTCCAAGTTCAGAGGGAGCTCCAGGGTCCCAAGGCAAGGCTCACACAAGAGAGGCAGAACTTAGTCTCTAAGAATGAGGTGTAAGTGCAAAAGAAGGGATAAGGGGTACCCAGGCAGGCAGGTGGTCATGCCCAGCCACAAAATAGACTGGCATACCCCTGACCAAACCGGTTGATCAAGCATTTAGGGAGTAAAGACCTGCTGGAGGTCAAGCCATGGCCTGAACAATAATCATAAATAGTGGTAGGCCAAGGCTGTTACTCAGCACACACACAATAAGGGAATGGGGAAAGGGAATTGACAAAGCTTAGGGCCCAAAGGGTCCAGTTCATATCCATGGGCAATGATTTCAGACATTGCCACATTTCTGAACCATAACTTAAGCATATAAAGGGGATATAAGGGTTTGGGATTCATAAAGTATCAAATAAATAACCAACAACTGACAGGATGTACACATAAATTGAACATTGAATTGCAAGGGAAAGGGTGCATATTACAGCATGCTAGGAACACATATTAACAGAAAACTGGAGTAATTAATGAAAAACATGTTGTTGTTGAAACTTGAAAATTAACTAGAACATACCAGCAGAGAAGCAAAGTGCAGAAGAATAGAGAAAACAAGAGTCCACAGTTCTAGCCTTGGCTTTCAGCCGGCTAGACAAAGCAACAGCACAAGTAGTAGCAAAGAAAGAGAATTTTTAAGTGCAAGAGAGTATTTTGAACTCAGATTGTTCGTTTGTCTTCGTCTGTTTGAAAGAGAAGAGAGTAGGTATTTATATCTTTGAAAACGTGTAGGTAAATAGGGTAATAAGTAAAATTAAAACTCAAACATGGAAAAAATCACCATTCAGAATCAAATTAACCCAAGTGATTCCCCTTAAATTAGGGAAACACTGCTTAACGGGTCAGCAGTCCTAATTAAGGAAAGAAAATTAGTTTGGGGCAGATTGATTATTGCCATAAAAAAGGGTAGTAAAAGCATGAAGTAAATAATCCAGTCTAAGTACGAAATATACTTATTTTGGGAAAGGATTCAACAAGGTAAAACATCATAATAAAGGAAGTGAATCAATTAATTTTTAAACGAATGAGTAGAAAATTAGGGCTCGTAAGAAAATCTTTTGCAACCAGTCACAAGATCAAAGGAATCAAGATCAAACAAGAAAGGAACATGATACTGCACTTTATTATATAAATCGCAAGGAATGAACAAGCATGCAGTGTTAAACGAATTGGCAAAAATAAGCAACACAACATACAATGGCAGTAAGGGTAAGCTAGGGCTTAGTAGTAAGAAAATATTCGAAGCATAGTAGTCAAGCAGGTCAGGTAATTCACAGTGAAGCAAATAAACAGAGCCAGAAACAAGTAAAGGTCTCATAGTAGGAACAAAATGAGAAAATTTCTAGAGAAAAATTAGGGCTTTGACAGTAAACAGGTTTTGCAAGATGGTAAGAACTCGAAATTAAACAAATTAAACGAAGAAGAAAGAACCAGCAACATTTAAACAAACAACTTTCAGAACCCGGATAAACTAAAAAGGAATTAGGTTTTTTAACATGTATGAAACAGATAGAGGAGAAATCATGAGCAAATCATAGCCAAAGCATAAACACGTTAAAGAATTAGAGATCTTTTGAAAAACTTAAAGGAAAAACCCTAACGAAGGGTTGTTTTACAAGAAAAGTCGAAGAACTTTCGAGAACACACTTAAACATTCATGGCAAGTACAGATCTAAAGCAAATCTAAAAGAAAAATCAATAAAATCCCAAAGATTAGGGTTTCAGAGAACCCAGAAAGGTGAGAGAGGCCTTGGAAATTAACGATCTAACCAGGAACGCCAAGGATCTGACTCGAACGGCCATGGTTGGCCGGAGAAAAGTTAGGGACGACCGGAGAAAAGTCATGAGTGGAAGTTAGGCAACGATTGGACCAGCTTCCTTCGAGATTTGGCCGTGAAACCATGGAAGCAAACACTCATGAGCCATGTGAGGCCATTATACATTCTCCGATGGCCATAGTAGGCCATGGTTTAGGGCGGAATTGAGAGGTGGCGGCTAGGGTTCATGGGGGATTAGAGAGTGTCGAGAGAGAAAAGGGGTTTCAAGGGCGGCGTTTGGTGAAAAGTGATTTGGGTTAGGGTGGGTTGGTAGAATTAAAAAGGAAAGGATGAAATATGATCGTTGATCGTTTAGATCAACGGCCTAGATTGAATGGGCGCCGGGCGGATCGGGCAAATGGGTTAGGGGTCGGGTTAATTTGAAATTGGGCTGGGTAATTTTGGGCCTCTGAAATTTGGTAAATTGGGGTTGCCAAATTGGCTATAACTGAAATGCAATTGAGGCCAAATCGTAAATAGCCAATTTTCTATTTTATATTTTTATAAAATAGTAATACATATTTTAAAAACAAATTAAGAGTATTAGGTAAATAAATATTATATAAATATTAATTTAAAAATGCTGGGACTAATTTTATAAACATAAAATGCCATAAATTACAAGATAGGCTATAATTGCAACTATATGCAATTTAACTTTAAAAATACCAAATGAACTTGTAAAAATATGCGAAAATTACCTTAATTATACTTTGGTGTAAATGTGAAAATAAAATGAATTATTCACCAAAATAATAATTTTGGGAATAATTATTGGATTTTATTTTATAAAAATAGGTAATAAGTTGATTTTAAAAATCATTAAAAAAAATGCCAAAACTCTTGGGTGTGCTTATATATGCACCAGTATGCTATTTTGGAATTCTATGGGTATAAAAAATACTTAGGGAAAAATTGGGTATCAACAGGAGTAATTCTTCACAAACCGCCAGTAGAAGTTGCATAGGCCAAGGAACGCCCTTAAGGCGTGGATATCCTTAGGCGGCAGCTAGTCTCTGATGGCCTGAATCTTCTGTTGGTCCATCTTGATCCGTCCTTCCTCGATGACATGTCCGAGAAAGTCAATTTGTTTCTGAGCAAAGGAGCACTTGGATAGCTTCACATAAAGTTCATGCTCCCACAAACGGGATAGGACCTTCCGCTGCACTAGGTGTTCTTCCACTATTTGACTATAAACCACAATGTCGTCCAAGTAGACAACCACGAATTCGTCAATGTACTCTAAAAAGACTTGGTTCATCAGGGTGCAAAATGTAGCTGGGGCATTAGTCAAGCCGAACGGCATGACCAGGAAGTCGTACGACCCATATCTTGTCACACAGGTCGTCTTGTGTTCATCACCCTCTGCGATCCGAACTTCCCAATAACCTGTCTTGATATCTATCTTGGTGAACACCGTTGCACCACCCAGTCTATCGAACAAGTCTGTCATTAGATGAATAGGGTACTTGTTCTTCACGGTGATTTTGCTTAGAGCTCGATAATCCACACAGAGTCGCAGGCTGCCATCGTGTTTATTTTGGAATAGAACAGGGGACCCGTATGGGAACTTGGAGGGTACGATGATCCCTGTATCTAGCATTTCCGTAAATTGTCTCCAAAGCTCGGTGAGTTCGGGTTGTGACATTCTATAAGGCGCCTGGGCAAGTGGCTTCGCACCCGACACCAACTCAATTTCATGGTCCACAGTGCGCCTAAGCGGGAGCCGCTTTGGCATGTCTTGTGGCATGACATCTTTAAACTCCAGTAGTAACTCCTTCACGGGTTTAGGAATGGGACCCGAGGAGCGTTCAATATCTTCAATGCATAGGGTTGCCAGGAACGTAGGCTCATTCCTTTTGACCCCTTTCTTCAGCTGCAAGGCCGAGATGTTCTCAACGACCATCTTCATGGGCAGGCACGGGATAATACAGGGTTTGGACCTATTAGTTCCCATGATCTGTAGCATGTCTGCAAATGGTACAGGTATGGTGTTGGTTTGCCTTAGGAATTCCAGCCCAACAATCATATCAAAGTCATCTATGATCACCACTCGCAGGTTGAATTTTCCTTCGTAAGGGCCAAGCTTCACCGGTACCTCTTTGGTTATTCCATCCACTAGCTGGGGAGGTGAGTTGATAGCCTTGACACTGCCTTTACCTTTCCCTACAACCAGTCCAAGGCGCTCCACCTGAGTCGAGGCTAAGTAGTTGTGGGTAGCACCCATGTCTATCATAGCCCAAATGGGCTTCCCATTCATCTTCATCTCGACGAACATTAAGGTCCTCTCTCGTTTAGGAGGATTCTCTTCATTCGCCTTCTTTTTTTCCTTTCTTCGTGACTGGACGTGGGTCCTTATTCTTACGGATACTAGCACTGGTCTCTGCTAACGCCTCAGAGATGGAACCAACAATTACATTGAAGGCACCTACTGGTTTAGTCTGGTCCACATCGTCTGAGTCGTCATTCATCCCATCATCAATAGCCTGATGGGCGTTCATCTGTGCATGTGGCCATTCATTGTTCCAATGTGGTCTATCGCAATGACGATATCCTGAAGGAGGCTTTCTCCCCCGGTCATTGTTGTTTGATGCAACACTGTTGCTGCCTGAGGAAATAGCTCTAGATTTGTTTGAGTTCCGATCTCCCCCACTTTTGCTAGGACCACCATTGCTAGGCTGGTCCTATTTGAACCCTGCTCGGGTAGACGGCTGAGGCCTGTCCTTTCGAGCTTCCATTTGATAGTCCCCAAGGCATTCAGCTGCTTGGATCGCCTTGGGAAGGGTATCTACCCTTTGTCTCTATAGCTCCACGCGAGCATAAGGTTTCAACCCCTCCATGAAGGTGAAGAGTTTGTCCTTGTCCCCCATGTCGCGTATGCTTAGCATGAGTGCGGAGAATTCTCGCACGTAGTCCCGCACTGATTTTGTCTCGCAGAGCTCCGGTAGTTTTCTCCTTGCATTGTATTCAACATTCTCGGGGAAGAACTGCAGGCGTATAGCTGCCTTCAGTTCTGCCCATGTCTCGAGAGCATCTTCACCGGCCTTGATGGCTTCGTACTTCATCCGCGTTTAGCATCACCCTGAAGATACATGGTAGCAGTTGCTACCTTCTTAGCTTCCTCCAGATCCCCAACAACATCGAAATATTGTTTGACGTCAAAGATGAAGTTTTCCACTTCCTTGGCATTCCTAGCTCCACTGTATGGCTTTGGCTCAGGAATTTTCAGTTTCTTTGTCGCGGAAGCGGAGTTCACAACACCTCCAATTTGGTTTCCACCTCCTCGGAGTAGGCCCTATAAAGCAGCATTGACAACATTGAGCTGGTGTGTCAATTTGTCAATAGTTTGTTGCATGGCAGTCACCTTTTCTGCCTCTTGTGCCCTATGGGCTAAATCCTCGGTGCGCTCCTGTTGAAGCCCCTTGAATTTCTCAAAATTTTTGGCTGCCTCTGTGGTTACCGTCTGTCGGTCTCCCTCGGAGTCGCGACTGATGTTTTCAACGTCAACTTTGACCTGAAGCACCCTGCGGTCCAGGTCATCCAACCTTTACAGTAGGCTGGTTCTTAGTTCAGGCTCCGTATCCACAATAGGCTGAAATACCTCAACCGTCCCTTCGAGAGCCGCAATGCGGTCCCCATGATTCACCATGGTCAGAAATGGTGGTAATGTCAATACGTTCCCTCGTCCGATGTCGAGCCTAGGCTCTGATACCAACTGTTACGCGGCGCCTTCCTGAGATTCTTTGGAAGGGCGACATAAGGCTAAGCAACTGATGTTAGTGCAATTGCTGTCCGCCAACTGAGGTCCCCGACGTACGCTAGACTAGATTGTCAGTGTCGTACGGAAAAACTAATGTCAAGAGCAATCGAGAGAATAGAAATGAGAATTGAGAATGAAAGAAAGCTTGATTGCATTAATGAAAGCTATTACAGAAAAGCAAGGCGGTGTCGAGGGGGAGAGACACCAGTACAGAGAATTGTTGCTTGCTAGAAAGTTTTGAATGCTTGATCCCCCATAATAATACTTAAAAAAAATAAACCAAAGCTACACGACTAGACTTGAATAAGCTAGAGAAATATAATGTAAGTGCATAAAATAAAACTACTCTATATTTACAATGAAAATGACTTAGTTTTCTACAAAGCAGAAACAGGTCCTTTGTCAGCAGCAGCGTCTTTGGCATCAGGATCGGCGCGCGCGACATTGTCTAAACGCGCGGCGCTATTGGAATATGGCTGCGGCTGGGCGCTGGCAAGGGATAGTGGTGGGGCGACAGATGTACATGCGCGCTTGTCACTTGGCGCGGCCAAGACCACGGCGCCGTCTGTGGCGCTAGAAATTGGGAGGCTTGCTAGGACGCCACGGGGCGCGCCCAAGGGGTCACGGGGCATGGCTGGAAAGCCGCCAATGCCAGTACTAGGGTAACTCTTTAAAGTTTACTAGGTTTTCGTATCGTTTTTTGAATATTTACTCTGGTAAGCAGTTGTACCATTATGAATTTGTAAACTTTTGACAAAAATGATTATTGAAACTCTAGAAGCACTTGGATTTGAATTATGACGATTTGAAGAAATAAATCATTGTTAAAACTCTACAGCATCAGTTAAATTATGAATTAGATATTGTTTCAACTAAAGTAATTCTTTTTATAGTTTAAAAATAATACACTCAAATTTTTAGTTTTATCCAAACGAATTTAATAAAGGTAGGATTATGGACAATAATGTAGAAAAAAGTTCATATGTCAAAGCAGGGGCGGAGCCACCTTGTCCCGAGGGCCCCTTCGCCGAAAAATAACACTGCGTAAATAGGTATTTTTTTAAAAAATTGAATATATACAAGGGGTTGACACCCCTTGACACAAGACAAACTCTTAGTGCAATGGTCAAGGGGGGTCAAAATTTATACAAGATTGCAAGTTTCATTCCCGATAGCAGTAATTTTTTTTATTTTGACACCCCTTTGTATAATTCCTGGCTCCGCCACTGTGTCAAAGCTTTCACTTAGAAAAACATGAATATCATACTAAAGTTAAGATGATGTGACGTCATTTGATCAAGACATATCATTTTCCCCGTGTTCTTTGCTTGTGCTCATAGTAGCATCAAAATTTATTAATTTCTTTTATTTATTTAACAATCAAATTTATTTGAAAATTAATATGTCTCATTTTTTAAACCTTGTCTCTGGTCAAAGAGATGCGTTTAAGATTCACCATGGGCATTCAACAATGGATGGCTTTGTTGAAAGCATAGTACCCTTGTAATTGAAGGTTATATTTTTTACTTCGAACTTAATAAGAGAATCGTTACGGCCCCTTCCTTCGGGGGCGATACGCGGTTGGCCGTGATGGATTGTTGCAATAGCATAACATAATAGTCGCTAACCATATAAAGATAAAATTTCATGAAATATGATAAGCAGGTATTCATATTTTTAACAACTAATATAAAAGGGAATAATTATCTTTTATTCTGTGAGCAGCTGATATACATATTTTTGCGCACTCTTCTAGTCCTATCTTAACAGAGCTATTATCTTTCTAAGAAAATAAATAGTTTTTCGACACCCTAATCTCCATACCTACTAAAAGTGAGAAATATGAGACTCATTAAATAAGATAACAAGCTAGAATTACACATATAAGTTTTTAATACTTATATTAACTAATCCTGTCGGATCAATTTCTATAGAAATTATTATTAGCATAATATGAAAAATGTGGAATATTTCACAAATCCAAATAAAAATTAAAGGTCAATTATGTGTGGCTCTCGAGTCAACTATTTTCTTTTATTGTAACTAGCATTGATCAAAGATAGAGTGGATCTGTTATTATAGGCTTTTTTTACTATTTATTGCGTACAATATTACTTCTCTTTTGTGTTGCGGGAAGAAGGGGACCAATTGATCCGTCGAATATGGTCTCCGATGAATTGGTTTTGAGTTTGTACTCGGTAAATAATGGTATGTCATGGTTCGATTTGGATCGATTTTTTCCTAAAAAGAAATCAAACCAAGTAATTCGATTTTTCAAATATTAGAACCAAACCAAACCAAATCAATTAAGTCGGTTTTTCTCGATTCGGTTTATGTCGTTTTTCGGTTATTTCGGTTATTTGTCGGTTTTTTCTTAAATATAAGACATACACTACCAAACACATATTCCGGCGATCACATTTTCAATGTAATACTATCAAATCAAATGCCCTTTGAGAAATCTATTATTTACCAAGATATATTGATGATAATTGAATCAAATAGTGATGAATAATTTAAGGACTCAATTAAAAATATGTTATTTTTAACACGAAATGGATTCTTACTCTAAACAAGAGAAAACTACCAATCAAACTAGAATGTAAAGGTAAAGAACTATATTAAAAGCGCAAACTATTAGCATTTACCATAAACTTTTTGAAACTTTGTATAACAATATACATATATATAGGTATAATAATAAATTTGAAATAGTTACTCCTATAGTCGGTTTGGTTCGGTTATTTTCTGATTAAAACCAAAACGAAATCAAATTTGATCGGTTTTTAAAATTTAAAACCAAAACCAAACCAATCCAAAAAGTATCGGTTTGGTTTGGTTTTCGATTTGGTTCGATTTTTCGGATTTTTATGAACACCCCCTAGGTATGTGTTTTGATTTAGTTATGCAAAAGATTTACTTTGGGGAAAAAAATATTGTGCTTGAATTTGAGTTATAAACTTCTGATCTTTTTATTTATTTATTAAACTCCATTGGGTTTCGTTAAAATTACGAATTAGACTTTTTTCGACTTGCTTTCATGTAACAGAAAAGTAAAACGCAACAAATAGAGGAAAGAAATGTTATTATATGGTATTTGTAAAATAATTTTGGAAATATAAATGAACATAAACAGAAATGAACAACTAAATAACAAAAACCAATTCGAGTTCATTGAATTCACAGTGTCTCCTTAAGGAATTTAATCCCCTCATAGTACCCAAGGTTATTGATTATTTCCTCCAAGGATAGAACGAATTACACACTGGTATAGTGGTACTTCAAACCCCAGTGTTTCAACGAACACAAAGTTCGGTAGCAAATCACACTTACTGTTGCTTTGTTTGATGCTAAAAGTATGCAGAAGAAGGAGAAGAAACTCAGAAAATCATAGTGAAATTCTGAACAGAATAATGTTGTATTTATAGCCAAAGTTGGGCTGAAATCTGAAGAGGTGCAACTCATCAGAATGATTGTTGATGCAAGACGGCCACAACATAAATGTCATTACATAAATGACCATTTACTCAACAACAAAGAGGGAAAATAAAGAGGAAAAATACAGAGGGAAAATTGAAGGGTAATTAATTTTTTGTTACCAAAACACAAAAAACGGAATGGAGGATTAATATTTATTTTAATATTAATATTAATATTATGTTATTAAAACAAATATTTAATAACATTTCTATTAATATTTTACTATTAACAAATAAATTTGATCCAAAAAGTTAATCAATCAATCATTTGACCAAACTCGAAGCCGTCGTCGCTCGCTCGGCTTGCCTTCTTCGCAACTCTTTAAGAGCTAGAAGAAGAGCAATTGCTTATATACCTATAAAAAATATTTTCCTCTTTCAATATGGGACAATGTCCATTTGCCAAGGGAAAAACTTAAAATTTCACTCAAAATTTTATTTCCCTCAATTTCCAATTCATCATCTTTTAAGTATTTAATATATTAATTAAATACATAAAAAACCAACAAGAAAGGTAGTGAAGGGAAGGCGTTTGGGCAATAAGGTAGATAAATTCAGACAAAACTAACAATTTCATTTGTGAAATTTAAAATTTAATAACAATATCTATTAATTCAATTGTAGACTAATCCATGCTATTATCTATATTATTATTATCTATCTATATTATTATAAAAGCATGAATGCAATGCCGGTTTACCAAAATAGCCTTAAAATATATATTTCATATGGGATAAAATTGTAATAACCAAAATATCCTAATATCTAGAATTTGAGTTCAATTAAGATTTCTATTTAATATTTGTAATGGAGAATCTTAGTTTGAATAGCCCTGCGATTGGGTTGATTACAATATGTATTTACTTCCATATGTGGTATTCCTTCGAATAGGGAAAATCGTAAGGTTAAGGTAAACATTTTTTCTAAAACTAATACGTAGGTTTCCAAAGTAAATTATCAAATAATATGAATCATGAATGAGTTGACGAAAAACCTAGGAGACATATATAGTTGAACAAAACCAATTAAGCTAATGGATTATTTTCATATTTAGAGGTAGGTCTTGCACATACGACAAAAACGTACATACTTTGGTGTATGTATCTTCAACTTAAACTACACTACTAATTGTTATATTGGAGTGTGCTTCCTCTAGTTTTGTGTGCTTCATCTAACATCTACGTAAAGTGATTTCTTGTTACTTTCAGGAAGTTTTTGTTGTATATACAATCTTTAAACTTTTAGCTTTTATTCCAAAGTTTGATTTTGCTTGAGACTTTATGTTGATAAGATAAGAAAATTCAGTAGGTTACAAGATGTTATTAATACTTTCTTTAATTGTTCTTATTGTTCTTTTCTTCTGTATTCAAAGTTCTATGTTCACAGGAAAAATAATTTACTTTGACAAAAGTTGGTAAAGGGGAAACCAATATCCATTACGAAGTATTGTGTTTTTTCCCCATCTTAACACTTTTATAGTTTCCTCCTTTGAGTTGTTTTGTTGACCTTTTTCATATACTGGATCATGTTAATAAAATCAGTAGAATTAACATAACATTCATACAATAATAATAATTGTTATTATTATTATAATGACAATACAATTGTAAATACTGAAATATAATTCAAAATAGTTAGAAAAAGTAATTTTCAAATGTAAAGTTTTCAACGATTTTAAACAATGTAAATCATCACATGCTATCAAGTGATAGTTGATACAAACTTTGATGTAAAAACTGCAATTCCTATTCAAATTACGACTTTTAAAGCAAAGCCTTTTATCCATCCGCTACAAATTAGACATCATATACTTCTTGTGTGGTACATATTGCAGTGGTTACGGATAAAATTTATGGTGGATAAATTTATAATTACGGATAAATATTCAAACATGAGATGAACTAATATTAAGAATCTAAATCAAACAGAAAATAAATTATATTTTATGTTAAAACCAAATAATCAAATCTTTCAATTAATTATTTAGCAAGAGAATCCAACTAAATTATTTTTTAAATTCATCATATGAGTAAAATTATTTTCAAGTTAAAAAAATCTTATGATACATTAAATTTATTCAACAAAAAAGAGTGCTGGAAATTAAAAAAGATAGATCATAAAGTAAAAAATATTAGTATAATATTAAGAAGGACATACACGTGTTTGAGGAAGCACAATCAAAGCTAAATCCTAAACAGAAATAAGCTTTCAAGACTAATAGCGGAATTATCCTTTATAGATGCCTCCTGCGGAATCGAAATAATATTCTTATGTCATGCATTACTTCCAAATGTCAGATCAAGAGGCATGATATTATTAGCAATAAGAACAAGTGGTGTACCAGCAACGATTTCATTATGAGTTCGCACAACTCACTTTAGATTTGATATGCCTCTTCAAATAACTGAAATGACCATCACAAATCTATCAAAGTAGAGAAATAGTCTTAAATTTAAAAGGAAAGCAAAAGTGATACTATGAGATGAAGCACTTTTCAGCTAAGCGTCAACGATTGAAACAATCGCCCAGAGTTTTAGAGATATATTGGATATCGATGAACCGTTTGAAAAAGTGACAATTTTAGAGGTGATTTCTGCCAGGTACAATCAGTAGTTCCAATATTGACCAAAGCAGAAACTGTAAATACTAGCTTACCAAAATTATACTTATGACCTTAAATGAAAAATATTCAAATGACAAGAAATATAAAAGCAAGAACAGATCCAACATTTAGTGACTTATTGTTTTATGTTGGAAACGAAAAAGAGATTCCAATAAAAGATGATTTGGTTCTTCTAGAACACTTGGTTATCAACCTCAATGGTAATAGTACTGCATTTAATAAGAAAAATATTTTCATCGTTAGATTAAAATACAATTTGTGCAAATTACATGATAGAAATTAAAGATCTATCTTAGCTAGCAGAAATGAATATGTTGATCATCTAAATAAAAGGTTGATTGCTAAAATTTATGGTAAAAATAAAGTATTTTTCAGTTTTGACTTAGCAAAAGATGATATCAACAATTACTAGCAAGAAGAATATTTAAATACTTTAATACCAATTGGCCTTATACCGTACATGTTTGTTGTCAAGTTCATTATTTTTTACGTATATAAATATCACCATATATATAATAGACTAAGTTAAAATTGATGTTCCATTGCATGTAGGTTGATTTTGAAGAAACATATGCCCCTTATGCTACTGAGAACTTAGATCCACTGAATAGCTTATGTAATAATATACATATGGTATATAGAAGTTTTGAAAAGAACGGCATACATGCACAACTTATGATACTGGTCAATGTGCTTCTAAGTATTTTTTTTTCCGAATTCAACTTTCATCTTGCGAAACTAAACAATATCCTTTTAAATTCATGTGAAAATAATTTTCAATATGTTTATGATTTGTAGTAATAATAAATAAAGCACAATGACAAACATCCTAAATAGTGGACTATAATTAGCATAGTATATTTTATTACACAACTAACTATATGTTGCACTTTCAAGAGAGATATCAATATCAATAACAAGAGTTCTGGTTATGACAGAGTAACCAAAGCATTAGAAGGAAACATATAAAAAAATCGTCTACAAAGAAGTGTTCGGTAAGACACCATCACATTAGATACCTTTAAACTATAATACATAATATTCTACTTAACATGACTAAAATTGATCATTTATGTAAGTTCTGACGATATCCTTTCATTTTGAATTCATGTATTATGCTAATATAACAATATTTTTTCGGTATTTATATAATTGTTGTAGTATTATATATAAAATTTCTCTCATTAATTAAATTGTATTATTCCTTCGTACAAATAAATATTTAAACAATCATGTGTCAAAATTTATAGATACTAGTTATAAAAAAAGTTCACATGTCAAAATTTTCGACAGCAACCCAAGTGACAAATATCAGATCTCGTGTGATAACACGTTATCTACGGTAGAGTATTATTTAAGGTGAGACTTGCACCTTCTTTGAACTACTGTACGCCTGCACCTATTTTTAATATCTGTATCGTACTTTATCTTAATTATATAACGTGGTTTTGTTAATATAAAATTTAATTTCACCAAGAAGGAAAAATACTTTTCAATACTTAAAACTAAAAATCTGGGTTTAGGCTTTTCCTTTTTAAACTTGGTAATCAAACTCAATTCTAATGCTTTGAATTCTGAAACAAGATACAAACTTTATGTAGAACTTTTGAAGTAAAAAACACACATGAAATTACATATTAGATACCTATGCTACTACTTCATATCTCTTTAACCTTTTCTGCATCTTCTTTCTCCTCTTCTTCTCCACCCTTCCATAAATCAGACAGTGTTGGAAGCTTGATCTCGCCACAATGAGAAAGGGGAATGGTGAAGTTGCCAATGACTGGAAGGTCAATGGTGAGACCCAATTCCAATGTATAGTCAATGTCCCAATCTGCACCAATATCCTTAGCCAAACTAACTAGCACACTGTGAGGAACTTTCACTGGCACATCTAACATGGTTGTGTCATCTGCCTTTATACTCCCTGGATCTGGAATTGTTCCTGATACTATAACCCTGTATTCCGTAATGAATTGATTCAAACATGATAAAAATAATAACGGAAAAAATATATATTTTTGTGTAAATATATATTTTGAATAATATATAGAAAAATTATACAAATTTTATATACTTTTTCCGGTTATCAAAGTTTATAGCACGGATTAAAAGTGGAAAAAAAAAAATTTAAAAACTTTTGCATCTTATACACTTTCTTTGTCAGCGTCTATTCACGCACTGACACACACAGCCATTTCCCTCGAGAAAGTAAAACCCTTTCTCCTCTAAGAGATGGCCTCGCGTAGTTGAGGTATTCATGAAAGTAATAACCTGAAAATCTCAGGTGGGATTTCAATTAGCACAAAACTAGCAAGGCCTGAGTTTTCTCTCTCTTGTGTGTGGTAGAATCACTTAGCCAGCATATGCCTATAAACTAAATCAGATAGCAAATTAGTCGAGGTGAGTCCTAGGTGTACCTCAATATAACAAAAAAGTGGTAACAAAGAAAAGTAAAACTTGCTTCTTATAGGATTTTCTATAAATCTGAAAGGTGAAAACTGCATCCAAAGTAAGCTTCACCAACATGTAAAATTAACAAAGAGAAAAAGTAAATACTACACTTCAAGGCCAAATCTAGAATGATAAGAGGAGATTAATGTATAGGACGGACCTGCCGGAGCATTTAAGGGCGTAAGAGATCTGCATGATAGGTACGGAAACGGAGTAAGGGTTCTTCACTGCCACTTTAGCATGATATGAAATGCTATCCATGCTCACTTTCTTCATATCCACGTCTATGATGCTAGCCTCTGGTTTCTCCATGTTCACTACCTTCTCCGCCATGAAATTCTTCGCTTTGTCTATTAAACTGGCCATTGTTTTTGAATCGAAGAACTAACAACTTTTTCAATATTAACAGTTTAAAATGTAATGTTTGATGAACCACTCTACCACGTTTTGAATATTAGTAAAGCGTCTATTTATAGGATGTGATTCCTTGTTATAAGACTCTGAGAGTTGACACGTAACAAGGTTACTCCTATCAACGATATGATATGGATACCTCTTTTTTAACAAGAAAATTGTAATGCCGACGCCAGTACACGTGATGGTCGGTGACGGTGCATTGAGCCCGAGTCCAAGGTTTAATCGCATCAACATTAATTACGTACGTACTACTCTTTAGTTGGGTGGAAAGAGGGAAATTAAAGTACCTGCTAATTAACTCTCCCTTGACTTTAAATTTGTCAATGTGGAGCTTGTCATGTTGCTGTGTAAAATTGCATTGCTCTTGCGTGTGTATGCGATTTTTTTTAAAATAAAAAAACTTAATTGTGCCAAATATCAAACTTCTCTATAACAGTCTCGTTTATTCCGAATATTTTTAGATATTATAATAAAATATTGTTATAGAGAATACATATTAGTATAACATAACATAAAATTTGGTTTTAAAAAAGCTTGGCTTTTATAATGAAGTATTATTATATAGAGATATTATTATAGAGAGGTTTGACTGTATTATTATTTAGTGACTTAGTAAGTTGAAATATATATTAAATAATTATAATTAAGCGATAAATAAATATAAAAATATATAATATATTTATTAATTTTGTGTAAACATTTAATTTTAGTGCTTCGCTATCGCCAAGTGATTCTTTAGTGCCTCTCTTAGAGGATGGATTCATGGAATATGGATCCACCGACACTATCTGACTTAAGGATTCACCACGTATTCCGTCTGTCGACAACTCTTACGGATAGCCCATGATCCCAATTCTTCATTTGTTAGTCTCAAAAAGATTGTCCCATTACTTCTCTTTATTCTCCTAAAAAAATAGTGGGTTCCCCACCTCCATATTTTTTCCTTTGTTATTTTTCATACGTCTCTGTTACGATTTCTTTTTATTCAACCGATATTTCTAGGAGGTTCCCCACCTTTTTACATTATTAATGTTAGGGCATGCGCAATATACGTAAATCCTGTCTTAATGAATATATATATATATTTATTTAAAAAATAATATTATGTTATAAAATAAAAGTGTAACTTCTTAAAGATGATCATGAATATTGATTGTATATAACTAATTTAATAATTAAAGAAACTGTCTTTAAAGTCCTTAACGTCAATAATTTAATTTAAAATTTATTCCAAGTTTATAATTTTAGAATTTCAGTTTCACGGGCAAGAACCTTGAAAATCTAAATAATTTTAAAGGATACAACTTATAACATATAAGCAGGTAACTAATAATCTATGAACTTTAAATAAACACAAGATCAAAGTGCAATAATAAACAAAAATAAAAAATAAAAAAATAAAGCAAGCTAGTAAGAGAATCTACAATTGAAAGCTATCAAGTAAACTCACTCATATTTAGCTAATTGTATCACGGATTAAAAATTAAAGAATCTTACAAATTATCTTGTTAATTTTGTGCCTTTTATTGATTTCTGTTCAACTATGCTCATAATTATAATAGTGTATTTAAAACTTATGAAAGTCAAAAGCATAATATCAAATAATATTATTAGTGCAATAGTCTTGTATATTTTTAAAAAGTGAGTTATCTACGCTATTGTCCAAGAACTCGTACCTCTTCTTTCTTAAATATTTTAATTTTTTTATCATTTATATATAATTTACGTGTAACACATATACAAAGTTCGAAATGAAAGAAAAAACAAATTTTAACTTTCTCAATAATTCAAATAAGAAACGAATTAATAAGTAAATTTTAATTAATTTTAAGCTCTAAAATTTTAAAAAAAGTAATTAAATAACTACTAAATGAAGTGTTTCTTATAATACTTAACATAAAATTGAGGGAGTTTAGAATATATTCGTTTGTGTAATAAAGTAATGAAAAGAAAAAATATTAGTTTTAAATTTTAGACCTTTATTGTATGTTAATACCAATTCATAAATAGTATTCTATTAGGGGTAAGAAACTTGTCGCGCCCCCCTTTTCCTCGCGGAATCCGGGTTTATGACATTTGGAAGGATAACTTGTTCTCTTTTGGGATTTGGGTTTAAGAGAACTGAAGAGTCGCTACCTAATGATTTAAGTGCATTAGGACACTAAGAAAGGTTTTTGTTTGAATAACCAGAGATTGGGTAAGGGCTTAAAATTATTCCGAGGGAAAGGTGTTAGGCACCCCTCAGAATCCACTAGTGTTGTTCCCGGCCAAGCTACTGTTGTGACTTAAAATACAAATAACACATAGGCAAGTAAGACTTCAAATAAGAGGGGATTTATCACATAAAGGTTAGAAATACACAAAGTCGGAAAGCATTTAAAAAGTTGATTTAGAAGAAACGTTTTAAAAGATTTAAAAGAAATAAAGAACAAAGGAAAGGGGGGTCCTAGGTTTATTAATAATATGGATCATCCCACACAATACCCGGTAATCACTTAAACACGTGGTGTTATCGCGCGTTTATTATATCCATATCTACCCTTTCCCACCCGGTTAAGGTATTAAAATACGGAATAGTCTCATTTTCTTATTGCATGCTATTACCCGCCCCGATCCTATCAGCCTCGGAGGTGCTTGGGACTACTAATCTTAAAAGAGGGAGGAGAGGTTGGCTTATTGGTGGTACCAAAGGTAAAAATACTAAGGCGACAAGCAAAAACACATATAATAGGTGTGGGGAAACATGTAAACAAACGAAAGGCTCAAACAGACCTCCTTTAGGCAAAGAAAAGCAAATAGTTTAAATAGTTAGCATGTCTTGCACGTACTGTTTAAGGTCTAATTAAAACTTAAAAATTTGAGGCAGACTGATTTTATTACATAGTTCAGATATGAAGCCCGACTCAGGCCTGCCTATTGGTTATAGTTAATAAAATCTGATTTGGTTTATAAACTTATCCTATAGTTTGCCCAAGTGTTAGACAGAACCTATAGGCATGATATCTACTGATTTCACAAATAATGAAGAATGCTGATTGTAGATTGATTTAGGAAAAAAAGAAAGTAGCCAGTAAAAAAATGAGTTTTAGAAGAGCACAAGTTCTGCCATTGGTATTGTGTTATTACTGCTAGTTTTTAAACTTACCAACGAGTGAGGCGATTCATATTTGATTAGAACCCATATAGGCATGCTTTCTATGTGTTTGCCAACTTAAAAACATTGTTATAGACATAGAAAAGTATAGAAATTCTACAACATGATATCTAAGCGTTGCATGATATCTGATTACATTTTTTGGTTATTAGGACCTATAGACAAGTTTTCCTAGTGAAAAGCGGGTATGCAAGAATCAGAAATGACCTATAGGCATATTTTTTACGTGCGTGTGCAGAAGCTATAAACATAAGATCTACATGAAAGTGCAGGATCACTATAGTCATGACATCTACATGAGAATGCAGAAGTTCTTATAAACAACAACAACAAAAACAACCCAGTATAATCCCACAAATGGGGTCTGGGGAGGGTAATATGTACGCAGACCTTACCCCTACCCCGGGGGGTAGAAAGGCTGTTTTCAGGAGACCCTCAGCTCAAGACATCAGCAATAGACAGCAAGAGACGATAAGTTAGTACTATCAATAGACTGATACTAAAAATAACATGAAATACACAATATAACACAAAATAACAAAATAGCAGCAATATAAGAAATATAAGAAATGCGAAATAGATAAAAGGTATACTAATATCCAACAGATAACTTCCTGTATCGGTAGCTGATCAGTAATATCCCACGATTACCTCGTAACTAGCTAGTCTCACTCTAGTGAGCTGTGGAAATATCCACAATTTTCTCTAACCTACAACTTTAATGCTCGACCTCCACAATCCCCTATCAAGGGCCATGTCCTCGGTAATCCTAAGACGCGCTAAGTCCTGCCTTATCATCTCTCCCCAATACTTCTTAGGTCTCCCTCTACCTCTCCTCATGCCCACCACAGCCAGTCGCTCACACCTTCTCACCGGTGCATCGGTGCTTCTCCTCTGAATGTGCCCGAACCATCTGAGTCTTGCTTCCCGCATCTTGTCCTCTATGGGGGCCACGCCCACCTTCTCTCGAATGTCTTCATTCCTAATCTTATCCATCCTTGTATGCCCGCACATCCACCTCAACATCCTCATCTCTGCTACTTTCATCTTCTAGGTGTGTGAGTTCTTAACCGGCCAACACTCGGTCCCATACAACATTGCAGAAGTTCTTATAAACATGGTAACTAAATGAAAAATGCAGAAACTAGAGATCCCTATAGGCAAGTTTTCTACCTTTTTACATGCATGGTTACCCCTCCTTTTTCACTAGCCATCCCCAAAAGTTTATTACAAAGTTATTACAATCCACAAAAAATAAAGTAAGAAAATACATTAGAAATTGAAAATTACAACCAAGGAGAGCCTAATTCAGACTTCCTGTCTGAAGTATGAAGTAAACCAGCTCCAAAGATCATGTTTCAAAGCCTTTCTACCACTTGGATGTGTTAGAGTTCCCTAAAAGCTTCATAAGAACTCCGGGCAGTGCTTACACCCAAATGTATCACCATATTAAGCCAAAGTGCAGTGTGGAAGGGCCAGCCCTCAGGTGTCCAAGTTCAGAGGGAACTCAAGGTCCCAAGGCAAGGCTCACAAGAGGGGGGGCAGAACTTAAGAACTAAGAGAGAGAGTGCAAGTGCATAATTCAGAAAGGGGAGAAAGGAAAACAAAACACATAGAGATATAGAGAATGGGGAGTTGCAAGAGATAAAAGTAGGCTAGTGGTCATAACCCAACAATGAGAGATGCTAGCATACCCATAAGCCTATTAGAACACATTGTTTAGAGGTTAGGATCCCCTAAGGGATCAAGTTTAATCCATAGACAATAACTTGCATATTGCCATATTTTAAACTTGTAACTCAAAGCACATAAAGGGAATAAGGATTGGGATTCATAGCAGAAATAAGCAAAAGGAAATCAACATGCTAGTTTAGGTATTTAACTTTGCAGAAGTAGTAAAGAAACATAGATGTAGAAAGTTGTAAGTAAACACATTGTGGTGATGCTGAAAATTATAATTAGGACATACCAGTTTCAAAGAAATAAATAGGGAAAAAGCAATAGTCTTGTGAAAGTCAGAATGCAGACAAGAAGGAAGAATACTATTATATGAGTGAGTATGAGTGCAGAAGAAGTTCTAAATTGAAAAAAGTGGGTAGTGTAGGATGTTAATCGTGTGTGCTTTGTGAATAAGGGTCGTGTATTTATAGTGTGAAAGTCATGAGAAAATAAGGTAAGAAAATAATTAAAGAGCTGATTGTCAATCAATTACATAAGACTCCCTTTAGTTAAGGGATTCAGATTCAAACGGGTATAAACCAATTAAGAAAAAAATTTAATCAAACACTTTGTGCAAAGTTTAGGGGTGAATACATAAAAGTTTTATTTAAAATATAATTTTAAAATACACGGTTGTGCAATTAAGGAAAGGGAATCAATTAATAGCCAAGAAATCAGAGGTCAGAGATTTTGTTATGAATGAACCGAGTCAAAAGATGGGAAAGGTTTTTAACTTAAAGGAAATTAGTAAACATGGAAGGGGAATCAATTAGACCCATATTCAGAGGGGAGTATGAACTAATTACAGATTTAAAAGCTACTTTAGAGGGAAGTTCATCATATATAAGGAGCATACAAACACATTAAACATGAAAGAAGGTTGTAGTGTCATTGTAAAATTAGTAGAAAATGCAGTATAGAAGAGTCTAGCAAGAAGTCCAAACTTAATTCAAAGACTTGAAGTTTGTCTGAGAGAGTCAGGGGTTCTAAAAAATAAACCCTAGTTCAATCAAATTATATGATCAAATTTGGCAGAACCCTCAAATTTAGGGTTTCCACCGTGAATCAAGGAGAAGGCAAGTGGTCGAAACAGGCTCAGAGGTTTTAGAGAAGAACTGCAACCTCTTGTATGCTTCGAACATGATATCAAACTAACAGGCAGAACACAGTAGAAGCATTCAAAGAAAAAAATAAAGGAAAATACTGATAGAAACAGTAGAAGGATCATGCTTGAGAAGTTTCCAGAAGAGACTTAAAACTGGGCTTAGTAGAAGGCAAGTAAAGAAACTTAAGAACTTAGCAGGAAAATACAGTAGGAGAAACATGCTTAAGAAGGTCTTTTTTAGAAGAAACTTAAACAAGGATCAGTAGAAGGAAAATAGTAAAGAACACAATAGAGAAGTATAGTAGGCTAAACATAGCAGAACATAGTAGAAGAAAAAATACGAAAACATAGTATGGAAAACATGGTAGAAGAACATACAAGCATGGAGCATATAAAACACAGTAAAAGAACATACAAGAACAGAGTATAAAAACTCAGTAAAAGAGCATACAAGAACAGAACACATACAAGAACGTGGTAGATAAAAACACAGGAGCACAATAAAGGCAAATACACAAAAGAACAGGGAAAGAGATTCAGAGAAACACTTAAACATTTTTTGATAAAACCCTAGAGCGGAAAGAAAGATTTTAAAAAGTAATTTTTGAAAGAAAAATTAGGGAAATCGTTTGAAAACTCAAAGAGAGCACATATACCCCACAGATCTAAAAAACCAGAGAAAACCTCGAAGGATTAGGGTTTCAGATGAACCCTAGAAATGAGAAAGGCTTTGAGAGGTCATCAATCTGAGTCGGAGAGGTCGGGATCAGACTCAAACAACTATAGAACGCCGAAGCAAGGCCGGAGATGACCAGAGAACCTTGAATCGATAGAGGTCTGGGTGAAAACCTTCAAAGTCGAGCCTCGAATCTTCAGGTATCAAGCACATAGGAGCAATAAGAGATGAGTATAAGACTCCCACAGCCTGAGAAGCCATGGATTCTGGTGGGTTTCACGGCGGAGGTGGTAGAAGACGATTAGGGTTTTGAGAATATTCGAGAGAGTTTGAGAGAGGGGAGCATTTAGAGGTGGCTGATTAGGTGAGAATGATTTAGGGTTGGGGCGTTTGGGAAATTAAAAAGGAAAGAAGGGATCGTGATCGTTGATCAAAATGATCAATGACCTGGATTTATTGGGGAGTCGGACGGGTTGGATTAAATTGGGTCATGGGTGGGTAGTTTAGGAATCGGGCCGGTCCAATTGAGATTGAAATTGGTTTAATTGGGGTGGTCGATTTGGGCTAAAATTGAAATAAATAGGGCTAGATTTTAAATAGCCACTTTTTTCCTTTTTATTTTATAAAAATAGTAAAATAATTTCTAAAAATAAATTAAAGGTACTAAATTAATTAGTAATATATAAATATTAAATTTAAAATACTGGAATCAAATTTGTAATTATAAATGCAATTAATTCTTAAAATAGGATAATATTACAATTATATGCAATTTAGCTTTAAAAATACTATATAAGTTTGTAAAAATGTGCAAAAGTTACAATAGCTATATTTTGGGATAAATATGAGAATAAAATAAATTAAGCACCAAAAATGATAATTTGAAGAATAATTATTGGTTTTTGTATTGCTAAAATAGGGCAATACATTGATTTAAAAATCTTTAAAAATTAAAAAAAATACTAAAACATTTAGACACCCTTATATATGCATAAATATGTTATTTTGAAAGTAAAAAAAATATAGAGGAAAAAATTGGATATCAACAGCAGCCCCTCTTTACCCGGGAAGGATGAAAGAGTTGTCGGGTAAAGATATGATGGCCAATTTGACCGAACAGAATGGTTTGAAGATTTTGACCGTGCTCTGGTTCCTGAGCTGCCTACATATCCCTGGTCTTACAAGAATTAGGTCATATGTAGTTCGGTACCCGTCGGCGGAGTACCGATGGAGGTCTTTCAAGAACGGACGCGATATTCAGGTTAGGATGGATGGTTAAAGTCTAATAGGACTGCAGGAACTGGAGCGGGATCGCTCCTGCTGAGATGCTCATTGCTCGCCGATTTACCTGCAAATAAACAATACGACCATATATCGTGCATAAATTTAAACATGATGCAATTTCCCCGTCGGACCATGAATGTTGTTCTTGGATGGTTAGGATGACGTCCTAGGCCACGAAGCGTATAATAAAGGATTCGCATGCCATGAAATGATGCTCTCGGGCTTTGAGAATGGTACCTCCGAACGATGATGCCTTTGAATAATAATATGCAAGAGATTAAAAGGGGTCCTCAGGCCATGGCATGACGTTCTCGGGCTATGATGCCTTTGGACAGTTTGGCAATCTTTTAGCCCATGAGATGCAGTAGGTGGCGATCTTTCAGCCGATGCAAGATGTAAATGAAGTTGGAGTTCTTTCAGCCGATGCAGGTGTAAATAAAGTGACGATCTTTCAGCCATGCAGGTGTAAATAAAGGTGGCGATCTTTCAGCTAATGCATGTGTAAATAAAGTAGCGGTCTTTCAGCCATGCAAGAAGTAAATAAAGTGGCGATATTTCAGCCAATGCAGGACATGAATAAAGCGGCGATATTTCAGCCATGCAAGCGTAAACAAAGGTGGCGATATTTTAGCCGATGCAGGTATAAACAAAGGTGGCGATCTTTCAGCCATGCAGATGGAGGTAGAGCTTAACCTCGGAAGGCAGAATGGTAGCCTTATGCAATGCAAGAATGCAGATGGAGATAGATCTTAGTCTCGGAAAGCAGAATGGTAGACTTATGCAATGCAAGAATGCAGATGGAGACAGATCTTAGTTTCGGAAGGCGGAATGGTAGCCTTATACAATGCAAGAATGCAGATGGAGATAGAGCTTAGTCTCAGAAGGTAGAATGGTAGCCTTATGCAATGCAAGAATGCAGATGGAGATAGAGCTTAGTCTCAGAAGGTAGAATGGTAGCCTTATGCAATGCAAGAATGCAAATGGAGACAATGCTAGTCTCGGAAGGCAAAATGGTAGCCTTATGCAAGAGATAAAAGGCGAATAGTAATAAAATTTCTTAGCTGATAGCTGGTAGTTGATTGTGATATTATGGCTACTGGGGATATTGTATACGGATAATGACTATGAATAGGTGTGACCGTTCTGAGAGTTCTATAATTCGAAGCTCATAAGAAGGAAATAAGCACTCCAAGTTCGGCAATCAAGAGAAGCCGACGAGTAATGAAGAAACATCAAAGGAAGCAAGTCAACAAGAAAATAAGGCGACAAGAGCAAGCCTGAGGATATAGATAAGATTTTGTAATTCATAGACTAGTTTAGTCTAGCTTCTTATTTTCTATTTAACACGGTGCAATAAGGAGGTCGGTAAGCAGTAACAGCAAAAGCACAGTTCCACGGTAGTCCCAGCTGCCAAAACTTCTCGAACTACATTGATCTGATTCCCTTTTAGCCAGGGATATGTAGGAAAACTTTTGAAGCAAAGGTTCAGTCAAATCCTTTCAAAAAATATGCTTCACACGGAGTACTCAAACGGGCAAAAAGCGCTCGTATCCGCTCACTTTATCTTTGCACGAAAACTCTTCGTGTTTCCGGGCAAAGAGAGGCAGCTGTGAGCACGTAATTTTTGCCCTATATGAGAATCACTCCCAAAATTTTTTTAAAAAAAATTAAAATAATTTTGTTTGTTTACAATTGTTGTGAATTGTGTGTTATTTTTCTTGTATTGTTTGCATTCGTTCGTGCATATTTATTTGCTTAAATTAATGAAAATACAAAAAATATGTTGCATTTGCATTTAGGATTTAATTTTACAATTAAGAGTAATTAAGTTTGTTTTACAAAAATTACAAAAAAATAATGTACTTTGCATTTTTAGCATTTAATATCTAAATTGTGTGATTTTATGTCTAATTGGTGTCTAATTTTGTGTGATAATTTTTAGTAGATGTTAATTAGTATTTTGGCAAGTTAATTTAGTTCCATGTTTTAATTCAAGATTTTTAGAATTTTAGTTTTATTAATTAGGAAATAAAAGAAAAGAGAACAAAATGAGAAAATAAAAAAATTGGGCTAGTTTTGATTTCAACAGCCCAAACAAAACCAACCCAAGACTCACCCTTGTCCGGTCCGTTCCAGGCGCACGTCCAAACGATGTCGTTTGGGCACGCGAAATTTGAATCGTTGATTTAAATTGATCAACGGTCCAGATTGTCCACCCTGACCCGTTACCGACCCAAGACCCAAACCAGTCCAGCCCCACCCTGAAACTAAACGACCCCGTTTTATTAAGGAATTAATCACAGCCGTTGGATTTCCATCATCCAACGGCTCTAATTAGTTCCTTAATTTTAATATACCTAAAATCTAACCCTTACCCCCTCTCAAACCAAATCCCCCATAACCTTAGAGACGCCCCTATGTAACACCACCGCCCGCCGCCCATCGGAAATTGCCCACGGCAGCGGGCAACCTCCAAACAGCCTCATCTTCACACCACAGCTTCCCCTCAACCTCCCCACTCCGTGTCCACCTTCCTTCGAATCTAACCCGGTGGCCTCGAATATTGAGTTTTAGTTAAGAACCCTAGCCGCCACCACAAAATCCCCGGTGGCGGCGCCACCTCCAAACCACCCCACACTCACACCCTTTGACCACTAGACCACCCTTCTTCCAAATACACACCTGGTTTCCCTCAAATGTTGGCCTAGGTCCTCGAATTTTAAATCTAAGACGAACATTAAAATCCCAAAAATGGGCGAGTGGAAATATTGTCAACAGATTGGGTCTATTTGGACAAAAATATACGAATAATGTCCAAGTGGACCAAAATTGGAGGAATTCAGAAAATCCGAGCCGTGCTTTCTGTTGAATCGATGTCAGGTACTTCTGTTTGCATTTCTTGTTTGGTTTTAGTTGTTTTACTATGTTTTGTTCTTCCCCTACCCCTTTCTTCGATTTTCTTTTATTACTTCATAGGGTTGCCAATTCAGCTTGTATAGTCAGGTCATTTCTTGTTTGATCATATATGGTTATTGATTGAGAATTATTCATATGCTAGTTAATCAGTTATAAATTGGATTCTACTCAAAATGAATGTGCATATTTTAACTGAGGGTGTAAAACCTTGCTTATTCTAATTTTAGTTTGTGTTTGGATTTTGTTTACACTTTTGTTCTTTTGATTAAGAATGTGATTTGTTTCTCTGATGTTCGATTCATCAATTAACTCACTGTTAATGACAATCAGTCATAGATTTGATTTTGGATGGTTTCTAGTTAGAATTGATTCTAATAATCTATAGAGTCGATTAGAAGGGGTTGGTTGATAACAGGTGATTAAGGGATAATTTAATAACATGGGGGTAAGGGTAATCTGGAAGTTAAGTTTAAACAATTGAAGTCGAGGGACTTTTTAGGAAGGGGAATGGGCAATACATATAATTAAAGATAGTGAAGGCAATAGAAAGGGTTCAATTGAGATTTGAAAAGGGATTACTAGTGGTTTTGACACCATGTTTGTGCACTCTCAATGTTGGAAATCAGAGGCATGATGGAGTTAATGATAAAGGTTGTAAATGCACATGGGAATGGTTGGTGGAACCTGCTGTACAGTAGGATATGCACTACATTTTTGAACTTCAGAAGATTAAAAATAGAAAACTCCATGCCTAGACAATACTGAGTGGAAATGACAGCCATTAGGACTTATTTTTTAAGCTAGGGCAGCCTGTCTCTGGACAGAAGGGCTTCTCTTTCTGATAGGCCTATAAAACCAAACTGGCAGAACACAAAAGAAGAGGACATTTTTTTTAATAGAGACATTGAGAGAGTTAGCTAAGAGAAGAACACTTAATTCTTTGCCTGAAAAAACCACTCCAAAATTGAGTCATTTTGTTCTGATTTCCTAGTTTTTCTTGTTAGCTTTAAACTCTTAAAATCACCAAGTCATATCTGAGTTAAAGTGGATTGGATTTGGATTTGAAAAATTCTGGTTTGAAGCTATTGGGTTTGCTGATTGGCACTGTTGTATTGCTATTACATTGCTGCTGACTTCCTCTTTTTCTTCTTGTAGTCCATTATCCAGGTACATCTTATATCATTCTCAAGTCCAGAAGTAAATTAAAGTGTTGCTTCATCTCTGAATTTATAAGATTACTTTATTTCCAGCGTATATGTTCATCTTAAAATGGAGAATTGGACTGTTGATAGTTAGATTGTTACATGTGAATGTTTAGCACATTTTAGACATGGTTTGATTTTTGACTTGTATATAAACCTGGACTGTGTAATCCTGATTGTGTGAACTCTGAATATCTAGACTGTTATATGTTAAATTCTACATCATAAATCGGTTAGTCACTTAGTCACTGTAGTTTTGTATTGAACTATTATAAGCGCAGCTTTAATTTTGGATCCAGTAGTTTAAAAAAAAAATAAACAGGTATAAAAAATGAGTAAATTCGTGGTTCTATTAGGAGATCATGAGTCACTGAAGTGAATGATGTTCATTTGAATAACATGTTGAAGTATGATAGTAAACAAGGTTAGTTTTCACATGTTAGTGGTTAATGTTAGTTTTAATAACATCTCTTAAACACTGGATCGTTTCAATAATGGTAAAAACAAGTTCAAAAATTCTATATGTCATGTAGTTAAAAAATGTGTAGGAATTTATTAGGTTCCTGACCAAATTGGGTTGTATTTTTTTTCTTGCTACTGCATGTTTGGGCCCCAATCACACACAGACTGGGCCCAATTCCAGTTTTCCTAGCTTGATAATGAGGCCTACATTGGAGCATGGAGCTGGCAATAGCCCAGCAAAATCACTGATTGTGTCTAGTTTGTATTAGGCCAAGTACAGGAGTCAAAGGCCCAAGAGTGGATAGTAATCACCAATAATGTACATTATGCTACTGGGCCAATTTCGAGGCCCCAAAATTGTTACAAATCCAAAACCCTTTAAATTATACTATAAGTATAGGGAATTAATTCACAAAAATATAAAATTGGGTTTCGAATTAGGTAGCGGGTTCAAGCTAAAAGGGTCTTCCCTTTTGTTTGAATTCGGACTCGAATTCGAGGCCCGAATTTATAATTGTAAGTTAATTGGCCTTTTAGA
>MU667270.1:0-13425 GCA_026770625.1 Nicotiana glauca | reverse complement strand
AGCGACCGTGCTAGAACCACAGAACTTGGGAATGCCTAACACCTTCTCCCGGGTTAACAGAATTCCTTATCCGGATTTTTGGTTCGCGGACTGTAATACAGAGTCAATATTTTCCTCGATTCGGGATTCAACCGGTGACTTGGGACACCATTAATCTCCCAAGTGGCTACTCTGAATCTTTAACAATAATCCCGTTTTGATTGTCCTTTAATTGGAAAAAACTCCCTTTATCACACCCTTCGCGGGGTGTGGTAGGTAAAAAGGAGGTGTGATAGCTCTGGCGACTCTGCTAGGGAAACATTAACCCAGAACTGCTGGTTCAGGGTTAGAAATTCGAGCTTGGAATAATTGTTGTATTTCGCTTATTTATTATCTGATCTTTATTATATGTTGTCTTAAATGTGCTAAATGTTGCTTTTTACCGCTTTGATAATTTTGAACTGTGTATATAAACTGTCTTCTCACGTACCCTCTCTGAGTCTTCTTGAAAATAAAATTGGGCATTTGCTTGACATAGCCCGCTTTTTTTGAGATAGCCGAGGTGCCTGGCACCCGGTGAAGGATTTTAGTCACACATGTTTTAGGCGGGGAGCACCGCCAGTTAAGCCGGAAAGCAATGCTACCGGTACATTGACCCTCCTCGACTCGAGTTGTCCGCTCGAGTAAGCCAGTCTAGATACTTTCTCCAATAAGATATTAACCTAGAATAACTCAGCCTCATGCCGGATCCCTAGTAGGAACGTTTGTTTGCATCATGTGCATTTGACTTAGGAGACTCAACACAGGGGTTGGGTCTGTCTAGGACAGGTATACCCGAAATGAAAAAGACCATCCTGATGCATTTTACTTGCTACTCGTGCATTTATTTGCTCCGGACTGGCATGTTGACCGGTTTTTGAATATTGGAAAAAATTGAAAAAAAAAAAAGAAAGAAGAGAGAAATATCAGTGTAGAGGGTTAAGAGAGTTAATCACTAAATTTGAAAATATCAATGTAAGTAGTGCCGAGACTCTACCGGATTTTTAGAAAAGAAAAAAAAAAGAATTTTATTTTTCAAAATAGTTTGTTTTTCCACGGAAAAAAAATATTTTAAAAAATATTCTGCTTCATTTTCCAATAAAGGAAAAAAGTATGATTTGGTTTTCAAAAAAAATAGTTTGTGTTTCAAAATGAAAAAAAAAATAATTCGTTTTATTTGCCAATGATTTGAAAAAAAAATGTTTTGTTTTCAAATAGAGTTTGTTTTATTGCCCGAACTACGCTGGTTTAATTCTCACCGGATGCGAGATACGTAGGCAACCCATATCGGGCTCAACTATTTTGGAAATATTAAATTTAGGGGCAAATAAATGTCCTTATTTTTTCATCAGTGAAGGTAATGCCATTCTTGGATACATTAGCCCAAACGCCTACAAAAGGGCGCCGGAGGGCTGTTTGGCAAGAACAGCTACCTATAGTCATTTCTTAAAACTTTTTCCGGTTAGCAAAACACAGCCTTTAAATCTTCTTCAAGTGCTGAAAGGCCGTATTGACAAGACCGAATATTTTTATTTAAATGGCGAGAAACAATGATGATTTTCTCTTCATACAAAAAGAACAAAAATGATCATAGTCTGTATATGGTTTAGGAGAATCTCAATTTTTTTTTAATTTAGGATCATCATGATTTCTCCGCAAAGAAGTGGCCAGAAAAGGGCAAGGGACGAGGTGCCTCCTATGTTCATGATCCGAGATAAGACCCCGAGCAGTCTCTGTAATTGGTGGGCTAGTTTTGCTACATGGGAACGAAATCAAGTTTTTAAACACCTCAAGTTCCTCACAGACATCATGGGAATTCAGCCTAATAGGGATTTGAATGAGGCTTTGGTGGGTTTTTGGGACCCAACAAACAATGTCTTCAGGTTCAAAAATTGTGAAATGATACCGACATTGGAAGAATTAGGTGGGTTCACAGGATTCGGGAGAGACCTTCATAGGAAAAAGCCTGCTGCTCCAAGGAAAGTGGGTGTGAACAACTTTTTGAAGAAACTATGCCTTCGTCGAATCCCAATGGGTTGCTTAAATGAAGGCTGGGTTCCATTGGAATACCTCTATGACAGGTTTGGGGACGGGAAAAGATTTGAGAAGTTCTCAGTCACGGAATTCGTCAACCAGCTAAGTTACGACGCTTGGAGGGATTTGAGAATCTTCGCATTCATGATTTCGTTTCTAGGGACCATGGTCTTTCCAGAGCGTGATGGGCGCATCAGAATTCAATTATCGGCAGTAGTCTCGTATTTACAAAGTAGCGAAGAGCATACCATTCTTCCTATGATTTTGGGGGACATTTTTTGAGCATTAACCCAATGCCAGGAAGGTGCAGATTACTTCGAAGGATACAACATTTTGCTGCAAATGTGGTTCATAAAGCATCTTTATCGTCACCCAGTAGTGATAAATTTCAAGGAAAATTGGCCGAATTACATTCGTCGCCATCCAAGCAGGGCTGCAAGCTGTAATCTTCCAAATGGAGTGAGTGCATGGCGGGAATTACTTGGTTAGAGGCGGATAAACTCACTTGGAACTATTATTGGTTCCCTTTTGCTAGGGTCATGCACATGTCGACATATCGCCCATGGGTATGTGGTTTCAGGGGTTTCCAGCCATACGCACCATTACGCGTCATGCGTCAGCTAGGGAGAGAACAGAAGAGGCCCCCGACCGAGGACATACGTCCATTCGTATGGGAATTCACAAAAGAGGAGCCCCCAAAGGAATCTTGTGCACAAAAGGTTTGTTTTGGTAGTCGATTTTCTGATATAGATGAAATGGTAGCAGACCGGGAATGAGGGGAAGTAAGCCTTGCATACCTCAAGTGGTTTCACCACCAGGCAATACCCGAGCAAAGACCCAAAAGGTCCATAAAGTATGTAGTCGGTTGGGAAAAGGAAATAGAGTCCAGAGTTAGGAATGCTAAAAGGGAAGTGGCACGAGAATTCCAATCTCGTATTGACACCTTACAGGAGGATAAAGGAATACTGGAAGCGGTCGTGGACATACAACAGGCTGATTTCGAGTAGGAAAGGGTTAATTGGGTACAAAAGAAGCAAGCACTCCAAGCCCAGATTCAGAAGATGAAGACAACTGCAAAAAAGTCAAAAAGGAGCCGGGCTGATGAAGAACTCATAAACAGTTTGGAAAAGAAAGCCCTCGAATGTCAAGAGGACTTGGAAAAATCGGAAGCCACTCTGACAAGGATCCGGGCCAGATGGGCAAGAGGTATAGAGGAGCGGGCCCAGCATGTGCGGCAGATAAAGAAGGACTACGAAGGGAGCATCTCTATATTGAGAGAAACAATATCCACCCTCGAAGAACGTCTCCTCAGGAAAGCCAGAGACTTCAGGACAGATAGGGAGCGCTGCTATGACCTAATGGCACAAATGGAAAAGTAGATGCAGGAGTTTCAAGATCAACTCTTCCACAATGCTCGAGTGTTGGGGATGCGGAATCAACTAATAGAGCAATTGCTTGTGGAAAGGGACAAAATCAGGGGAAGAACCAAAGATATCGGGCACTACATCACCATGAAGTACCTAGCTTGTGAGGATATGTCCCGTACCACCGTCTTTGATTCAATAATGATTTATGTCCACCAGATCATGGAATACTTGAAAGATCTACAGAGGGTCCTTGCACCAAAGCCCGCGGCGAGGCCGAACAACGCCATGCGGGCACTAAATTTTAAAGCCTTAAAACATTCGTAGTTTAAGTCTGTATTTTCTTCAGAGTCTATTGTCCTTTGGAGTTCGTATTTCACTTTTCACATCAAAGTCTGTAGTCTGTTTCGAGTTTCCTTTCAAAATGTTTAGTTTTGCTAATAAAAGTGGAAAATTCCAAAATTTTGGTTTCTTTATTTTTCGCACTTGTGGCAGAACTATGCATGGTCTGATTCATGCGGGGACATGATACGTAGGCAATCCCCATAAAATTCGACCACCACTAAAAAAGAAAAAGAGTAAGAGAATGAAAAAGATAAAAGGAGAAGAAGAAAAAGAAAAAAAAGAAATAAATTGAGGGTTTCAGAAACACTTGAAAGAGGCATAAATAAAATAAGTCGGGATGATGCATGCGGTCAGAGCAAAGACATGTTAGAAATGGTTGAACTGCCTAGGATCATTGCATCTCCCTACGTGCAATTGCAATACGTGTTAAAACTCTAACGCTGACAAGTTTGTTGTTTATCCAGTTTCAAACAGTTAGCTTTGAACGTACTGGCACCATACCATTATCAAATAAGATCTAAAGGGCCCCATACCGAAAAGCATGACTAACTCAGAAAACAGTGTTGGGGAGGAAAAGACGGAAAGTCAGATGCTGAAGGAGGCAATGGAAAAAATGGAAAAAATGGAAAAAAATGAGACTGAAGATGAATGAAATGCAACTAGCTTTGGCTAGGGTACAGAAGGGGCCCGAACCACCCATTACTCCTACTCTCCCACCAGGACACACGCCGGAATACCCTCCCCACGGCCCTTCGACAAGCTTCCCAAGTCACCACTACTATCAGGGAAGAAATCCCTATGATCCCCAAGCTCCACCACCCAATCAGAACCTTCCCCCACCAAATGTTCCCGTTTTCGTGGCACCCCCACCAGCCACGCTACAAAGATCATCCAGTGAGCCATTGTTTCAAGCTCACGATAACCAATATTACCCCCCTGAACCTACATTCAAAGCACCCGAGCCGCATACTTATAATCCCCACTTTGAGGTCCCGGTAGAGACTGAAAAGCCGGCTAAGAACCCAGAGCAGGATGAAGTGCTTCAAAAATTTAATAGCCTGGAGCAGTCCTTCAGGAATATCCATGGGTTAGGCAACCAAGTCAGTGTGGCCTACAAAGATCTGTGCCCGTTCCCCGACCTTCAATTGTCGGCAGGGTTCAAGATGCCAAAGTTTGACTTATACGAGGGACACGGTGATCCAATGGCACATCTGCGAGGTTTCTGTAGCAAGATGAGAGGAGCAGGTGGGAAAGATGAGCTGCTGATAGCTTATTTTGGTCAGAGTCTAAGTAGATCTGCACTAGAATGGTACACAAGACAGGATCCTAGCAGGTGGTACACCCGGGACGATCTAGCACAGGCATTTGAAGGCCATTTCCAGTAAAACCTTAAGATCGTCCCTGACAGTATCACATTGCTGAAACTTGAGAAGAAGCCCGGGGAAAGCTTCCGGGAATTTGGTTTTTGCTGGAGAGAACAGGCGGCAAGAGTTGATCCTCCGATGAGGGAGGGAGAAATGGTGGACTACTTTCTACAGACTTTAGAGCCAACTTACTTTGGTCACTTAGTGACGTCAGTTGGCAAATCTTTCAACGAGGTAGTGAAAATGGGTGAAATGATTGTAGAGGTACTTAAGTCCAACGAAATCTTGAGCTATTCGGCGATTAAAGAAACAACCCAGGCCATCTAGAGCAGTCGCAACAGTAGAGGCAGGTAATTGGTCCAGATCGAGAGGTCCTTCCCCTAGCTACCAATCCAGACCCCATCACCCAAATTACCCACACACTCCAAATTACCCTCCACAGCCCTACTACCCACCATAAGAACCACATTTCTCCGTCCATCAGGTACAGACATATACCCAGCCTCCGGCTCACCCGCAATGGCGCGCGACAGCTCCCCAAAATACCTACCCATCTCCATAAAATCCATATCCATCCCCACGAAACACATATCCACCACCAAGGGCCTACAGGAACCCTTCAGGGCCAGGTTTCTGCGGGAATCAGGCTTTCAGAAATGAAGGGGTGCAGAGACAGAGAACATTCACTGAGTTGGGAGAAACCTATACTGCTCTGTTCCACAAATTAAGGCAGTTAGGCTTGTTGAGTCCTGTTGAGCCCAGATTTCCAAATCCCCTCCCCAAAAATATGGACCACTCGCTAAGCTGTGAATATTGTTTGGGGGCTCCCGGACATGATACCGAGAAGTGTTGGAAGTTGAAACATGTAGTTCAAAATCTTATTGACACCAATAAGATTGAGGTTCAGACACCAGAGGCACCCAACATCAATCAGAACCCGTTGCCAGCACACCATGAAACCCACATGATCGAACTTATGCACGAAGGAGGGGAGCTAAAGAAACCCTCACAAACAGTGATGATGATCCGTGCCAGTCCTGAAGAAAAGTCGACCAATGGAAAAGCAGTGGTACAGTTGGAAAGTATAGACAGCAAGCCAGTGGTGGTGATGGGGAAGAGTTCGTCTGTTGCTGTAAAGAAGCCAGAGCCGTTCAAGGTAGTACTACAGGGAGTATCAAGCACACCTGTGGTAGTTGTGAAGGGGGTCCACATAGAACCAGTTGTTATCAGGCCGGTAATGCAGTTGCCGATAATCAACGAGAAAGCCGTGCCATGAAGCTACAATAAAGCGATGGTAATGTACAAGGGGAAGGAGGTTGTGGAAGAAATATGTGAGGCCTAGGGGTTAACTCGTTCGGGAAGGTGTTTTACTCCCGTAGAGTTAAGAAGGTCCAACCTAGCGGTGATAAAGAAACCCGTGACAGAGGAAGAGGCTGAGGAGTTTTTGAAGAAAATGAAGGCACAAGACTACTCCATTGTAGAGCAGTTAAGAAAGACCCCGGTACAGATTTCGTTGCTATCCTTGTTGATCCATTCCAGCGATCACTACCAGACGCTGATGAAAATCCTAAATAAGGCCCATGTTCCGGATAAAATCTCTGTAAAACACTTGGAGAGGATAGTGCACAAAATCTTCGAGGTAAATCATATGACATTTTCTGATGATGAATTGCCAGTAGAGGGTACAGAACACAACAAAGCCCTCTACTTAACCGTGAAGTGCGAAGACTTGGTGGTCACCCGAGTATTGATTGATAACGGGTCAAGCACCAACATTTGTACTTTGAATACTCTAAACAAGCTGAAGATCATGACCGGATTCATAGGAATAGCGTCTGCGTCCGAGGTTTTGATGGGGCTAGTACTGACACGGTGGGTGATATCATATTGGAATTGACCATTGGTCCAATGGAATTCACCATGGAATTCCAAGTGATAGACATGGCAGTATCATACAATCTTCTGTTGGGCCGACCCTAGATCCATGCCGCCAGAGCAGTGCCTTCTATATTACACCAGATGGTGAAATTTGAGTGGGATAGTCAAGAGATAGTGGTGCACAGGGATGATGGTACAGGCACTGTGGGAGATGCCATTGTGCCATTCATAGAAACTGAGGACGACAAAGGCCTATGGGTTTACCAAGTTTTTGATGCAATCTCACTGGATAAAATTTCTGAGGGCGAAGACCATCCAATTCCCAGAATCGCAGCTGGGACCTTCATGATAGCCTCGGAAATGTTAAACAGCGGGTTTGTACCAAGAAAAGGTTTGGGGGTTGATCTGCAGGGTATTGTCCAGCCAGTTTCTTTGCCCAAGAATCTAGATACTTTTGGGTTGCGATTCAAGCCTACAGCAACAGATGTAAGACGGGATTGAAAGTTGAAGAAGAGAGTTTGGGTTCTTCCCAAGCCAGTTCCGCGTCTCTCCAGATCCTTTGTCAGAGCAGGTAGCAGAAGGTTGTCGGTCCCGAAGGTTCTCGGACCACTGATTGGGTCAGATGGAGATTTGAATCAGGGTTTTGAAAGGTTGTTCGCCGACGTCAACATGATAGAAGCTGGAGAAGGGTCTAGTAGGTCAGATATACAGTTTGTGGGGCCTAGGGAAAATATCAACAGTTGGACGGCTACTTCCCTTCCTACCCGGAGGGAGTCTTGGTAGTGGGCTCTGATTTTTCTTTCTTGTTTTCTAGATTATTCTAGTGTTGTAATCCAGTTTTTGTTTTATTTTTTTGTATTTGGCAAAAGTGTGAAACTCTGTTATCCCACATTTTAAATAAAGTAAAAGTTTTCTCCTCTCATTTTGTTTAATTTTGTTTCCTTCTTTTCTCTTTCTGAACAGTTCTCTTTATACTGGTTCTAATGACATGGCATGCACAACGGATCTTCAACCTAGTCTAAAAAATCAATCTGATTCCGAACAAATTGTACAAGAGTTCGATTATGATGATGAATCGGAATACGATGAGGATGAAGCCTTTGAAGAGATAAACAGATAATTAAACCAGTTCGAAGAGAAACCCAAGCCCAATTTGAATGACACTGAAGCCGTCAATCTAGGGGATGCGAATGACATCAGGGAAACTAAGATAAGCATCCACATTGAGCCAAACATAAGAGGAGCTAATCAAAGCACTTATTGAATTCAAAGACATTTTTGCATGGTCGTATGATGACATGCCGGGTTTAAGCACTGATCTAGTGGTTCACAAATTGTCCACTGACCCGGCATGCCCTCCCATCAAGCAGAAATTGAGGAAGTTCAAGACAGACATGAGTGTGAAGATTAAAGAAGAAGTAACCAAGCAGCTGCATGCAAAGGTTATTCGGGTCACTCGATATCTTGATTGGTTGGCTAATATGGTGCCAGTGCCGAATAAAGATGGGAAGATCAGAGTGTGTGTCGATTACCGCAATCTGAATAGGGCAAGCCCAAAGGACAACTTTCCGTTACCCAACATCCATATCTTGATCGATAATTGTGCCGAACATGAGATCGGGTCTTTTGTGGATTGGTATGCGGGGTATCACCAGATTCTAATGGATGAAGAAGATTTGGAGAAGACGGCTTTCATTATGCCATGGGGGACTTATTGCTACTGGGTAATGCCGTTTGGCTTGAAGAACGCTGGGGCAAAGTACATGAGAGCAATGACTACTGTGTTTCATGACATGATACACAAAGAGATTGAGGTGTACATAGATGATGTGATCATAAAATCCAAGCGTCAGGAAGACCACATAGCAGACCTAAGGAATTTTTCCAAAGACTTCGAAGGTACAATATTAAGCTCAACCCGGCCAAATGTGCATTTGGTGTTCCATCTGGAAAGCTGTTTGGATTCATCGTCAGTCGGCGAGGCATTGAGTTGGACCCGTCAAAGATCAAATCCATCCAAGAATTTCCACCGCCGAAGAACAAAACAAAAGTAATGAGTCTGTTGGGAAGGTTGAATTATATCAGCAGGTTCATCGCTCAACTCACGACGACTTGTGAACCCATTTTTTGGCTACTGAAGAAAGATGTCGCGGTAAAATGGACCGAGGAATGTCAGGAGGCGTTGACCAGATCAAAGGGTATTTATCAAACCCATCTGTGTTGGTTCCACTCGAACCGGGAAGACCGTTAGTTCTCTATCTAATGGTCCTGGAGAATTCGTTTGGTTGTGTACTGGGGTAACACGACATTACGGGAAGGAAGGAGCAAGCCATCTATTATCTCATCAAGAAGTTTACAGTATATGAGGTCAAGTACACTCAACTTGAGAAGACATGTTGCGCCTTAACTTGGGTGGCACATAAAATTGAAGCATTATCTGTCATCATATACTACTTACCTCATTTCACACCGGGATCCATTGAAGTATATTTTCCAGAAGCCTATGCCCACAGGGAGGTTGGCGAAATGGCAAATATTACTCACGGAATTCGACATCATCTATGTGACGAGGACGGCCATGAAAGCCCAAGCATTGGCCGATCACTTAGCTGAGAATCCCGTTGATGAGGAATACGAGCCCTTGAGGACGTATTTTCCTGATGAAGAAGTGATGCATATAGATGAGTTGGAATTGACCGATGAATCAGGGTGGAAGCTTTTCTTTGACGGAGCTGCAAATGTAAAGGGAGTTGGAATATGAGCGGTACTTATCTCTAAAATATGACATCATTATCCTGTTACAGCTCAACTACGTTTCTATTGTACCAACAACATGGCTGAGTATGAGGCATGCATTTTGGGGTTACGATTAGCCACGGACATGGATGTCCAGGACGTCTTGGTCTTGGGAGACTCGGACCTCCTGGTGCATAAGATTCAAGGTGAATGGGAAACACGGGATTTGAAGCTTATACCATATCGACAATGTTTGCATGATCTGAGCAAGCGATTTCGATCAGTGGAGTTCAGACACATCCCAAGAGTTCATAATGAGGTTGCCGATGCTTTGGCTACCTTAGCATCGATGTTGCACCACCCAGACAAAATCCATGTAGACCCGTTGCATATTCAGGTTCGTGATCAGCACGCTTATTGTAACATGATAGAGGAAGAAATGGACGGAGAGCCATGGTTCTATGATGTCAAGGAATACCTCAGGATGGGGATATACCTGGAGCAAGCCACCAGAGATAAAAGAGAGCCATTCGGCGATTGGCCAATGAATTTTTCCTCAGTGGAGGAGTGTTGTACAAAAGAACACCAGATTTGGGATTGCTGAGATGTGTAGATGCCGGTCAAGCCACGACAGTGATGACAGAGGTACATGTCGGAGTCTGTGGGCCCATTATAAGTGGATATGTATTGGAGAAGAAGATTATCTGAGCAGGGTATTATTGGCTCACTATGGAGCGTGATTGTATCAGTTTCGTGCGAAAATGCCATCAGTGTTAGATACACGGAGATCTGATTCATTCTCCGCCGACAGAATTGCATACAATGTCAGCACCATGGCCATTTGTTGCATGGGGCATGGATGTCATTGGACCTATTGAGCCGGCAACTTCCAACGGTCATAGGCTCATTCTGGTAACCATCGACTATTTCACTAAGTGGGTTGAGGCTAAAACCTTCAAGTCAGTAACCAAGAAGGCAGTGGTGGATTTCGTTCATTCCCATATTATCTGTAGATTTTGGGGTCCCAAAGGTAATCATCACGGATAATGGTGCTAATCTTAACAGTAGTTTGATGAAAGAAGTATGTCAACAGTTCAAGATTACGCACCGTAATTCCACCCCGTATCTTCCCAAGGTGAATGGAGCAGTTAAGGCAACCAACAAGAACATAAAGAAGATATTGAGGAAGATGGTAGAAGGGTCCAGGCAATGGCATGAAAAGTTACCATTTGCATTGTTGGGTTATCGCACTACTGTTCGTACTTTAGCAGGTGCAACTCCTTATTTGTTGGTATATGGAACTGAAGCAGTGATACCAGTAGAAGTTGAAATTCTGTCCCTCCGGATTGTCGCTGAGGCTGGGATTGATGATGATGAACGGGTCAAAGCTCGATTGGAGCAGTTGAGCTTGATTGATGAAAAGAGATTGGCAGCAGTATGCCATGGCCAATTGTATCAAAAGAGGATGGCAAGAGCGTATAACAAGAAGGTGCGTCCAAGGAAATTTGAAGTAGGACAACAGGTGCTGAAACGAATCATGTCACATCAGGCCGAAGCAAAGGGCAAGTTCGCCCCGAATTGGCAAGGGCCGTTTATTATGGCCAAGGTGTTATCCAATGGTGCTTTATGTCTGACAGATGCCGAGGGAAGATGTATCGACGTGGCTATCAATTCTGACGCAGTCAAGAGATATTATGTGTAATTCCTTTGATTGTAATTGTTATTTGTTTTGTTTGTTTGTACTTGGCATTTATCAGAGAATGAAATGACGGAGGCAATTTTTCTACTATCCAAACACTTTAACCTTTGCTTCCCCCTTTGAGCCTTATTTATTCTTTCATACCCCTCTCTTGGAATCAATAATGAAAAAAGAAAAAAAAAAGAAAAAGAAAGAAAAAATAATAACAAAAACAAAAGGAAAGTCACAAGAAATACAAAGAAATCAAGTGAACTACATTCGACCTGATTCCTCAAAGAGGATACGTAGGCGCCTCACGGCTCGGTCATAGTGTCACAAAAATCAAAAAAATCCCCTAAGTAAGAAAACTGGGGCAGAAGTTATGTTTTAAATTTTGGAAAAAGTTTGATTCCAAGAGTTGTAATGTTTTACCCATTAAAGTTATTTTGAATCTTTTGACATCCTTTTCTTTTACCCCCAAACAAAAACCCATATTGATGTCCAAAAGACCTCCCGATCAGTATCCGAGAGGTGCCAAGTCAGGCGAATAAAAGCCGAGAATAACACACTGATCCCCGACTGAATGAGGATCACGAGTTGAAGGAATTGATAACCAAAGGAATCCCTAGTAGAGAGAATCTTATCGGTAACACTCCCATCCCCAGATGCGAAAGAAAAATAAAATGAGAGAGTCTTATCGGTGAAAACTTTCACAGGCACCATAAGGCGACGAAAGCTGAGAAAAACAAAATGAGAGAGTTTTATGGTGAAAACCTTCACAGGCACCATAAGGCGACGAGAGTTGAGAGAAATGAGAGAGTCTTATTAGTGAAAACCCCTTAGAGGGCACTATGAAGCGACAAGGATATAAAAAGGGCAAACGAGATAAGATTGGCGGAAAGGATCCGCATTCGGCAAAGAATTGGGTGCCTGTTTATCCCCGACAAAATGAGACCATCAGAAAGATTGATTAATAAATGGACTGGTTGGTTAGATCCGGAATGCACGTCATAATCGTTAGGATAGGTTATACCATTCAGATAAGTTCTTTTCCTTTTTCTTCTCCCCAGCATTTGTTCAGAAAGACTTCTTATTTTCTATCTTTTGAAGTCATCACTTTTCATTTCTTTGTTTTAAAAACTTTTTCTCCAGCAGTTTGTTTTTGAGAAAGATTTTTTCAGAGCTTACTACCAGTTGCCAAAATAGTGCAAAGCAAGATGCGAACAGGACAAGCCAAAGATATGGCAATAAAACGGAAAAGACGTTTGTTGCAAGACCAAATGATGAATTGGTCTGGAGTCTCAGTGAAAGTATGGAGAAAAGAAGAAAAACAACAGTTGAGAAATTTGTGAATAACAATCATCGGGAAGGAGGAGCATCCCTGGCAGATTTTTGACCCAGTTCCAAGAGGGTCAGACAACACAGAGTGGGGAAGGAAGAAAAAGAGAAACCATCCCCAGCGGGAATATCATCCCTAACAAAGTTTTGGTGGTTTAATGGAAACGCAGAGCAGGGAAGGAGAAACGGAGAACCATCCCCAGCAGGAGCATCACAACCAACCACCGCATTTTAAACTAACAAGTTTTCTTTGATTTGAAACAGGAAAAAGGAAATGGCATTGATGGAAAGGCATGCCACGTGGAAGATTATCAAACTGGGGCAGAAAATTTTCCTTTCATTTGGAAAATTTTCTGAAAGTCATGTATCCACTTGGGAAAGAAGCCAGATAACACAAGGGAAGTGGTCTTTGAACCAGTATTATCCCCAACAGTGTTGAAAGAAGGAAAACAAGTTTTAATGAAGGAAGTTGTATCCAGTGTCATCCCCCGCAGCTTTTGAAAGGATGAAGCACCAGTTTTGAAGGAAGGAAAATTCCCCCCAGTAGTGTTATCGCCAGCAGTTAAAAGGGATGCAACACAGTAAGAAGGAAATAGTTGCAAAGAGGAACAATGGCAACACGAGTGCAGTTTTGAAGTTATTGAAGTCGGGAGCCCGCCCGTAAAACGGA